>MJUU01070174.1:33108-94305 GCA_002080025.1 Modiolus philippinarum
ATGAACTGGCTTGTGCCGCCTCCTAGTTTGATAACGAGAACAGTAAACAAGCTCATAGAAGACAGAGCTATGGGAATACTTATTATTCCATTTTGGAAATCGGCCCCATATTGGCCAAAATTACAGTGCAACGGAATTTTTTCCGATTTTGTTAAAGAAATCTATATTTTACCTCAAAACAATTGCTTATTTAAAGGAGCTGGTAAAAACGGGATGTTCGCAGACAACCCGCTTCAGTTCAAAATGCTTGCTTTAAGAATCAGTTTTGATTAAATCATTTTATTTTGTAGGACTAAACCTTAGACAAAATGTCGAAACTGCAGTGACAGCTAGTGGTGTAACCTCTACAAATCCTCTTTACAGCCTATCCAGAAAGATGACCACGTTTTTACTGGACTCAAAAAGTGCAAACACCAACAAGTCTTATTTTTCAAGTTTTAAAAGATGGACTACGTTCATTAAAGGTCATGGTTATAACAATTTACCAGCAGATCCTATTCATGTTGCATTGTATATAACGCATTTAATAGACAATCACTGTTCGCCATCTGTAATTAACAATACTATTTTTGCCATAAAATGGGCCCACAACTTAAATGGTTTCCCTGATCCTACAGACAATTCTTTCGTTCTATCACTACAAGAGTCATCCAAGAGATTAAATAGTAAACCAGTTACTAAGAAGGACCCCGTAACTAACGAAATGATAATCAAATTATGTACAAATTATATTGATTGTAATGATCTGTTGGTCGTTAGAGACTTGGCCATGATTGTACTCAGTTTTGCCGGATTTCTGCGTTTCGATGAGTTAAGTTCACTTAAATGTAACAATGTCGACATTGATGAAAATTTTCTTAAACTGAGAATTACACAAAGTAAGACCGATCAGTATAGGCAGGGCAATGAAGTCTTAATATCTAAGGGCAACACTTTGGCATGCCCGGTTTCCATTTTCAAACACTACGTTTCTTTATCCAAATTGGATATGAGTTCTGATTTTTTCATTTTCAGACCTATTTATAGGCATAAAGGTATAGCTAAGCTTATTTTTAAAAACAGAAAGATAAGTTATACCGCAGCTAGAGAAAATATATTGAAACGACTTAAATCGGTTGCACCGAACTTGAACTTAGGTCTCCATTCTTTACGATCTGGCGGCGCTTCTGCCGCCGCACGCTCAGACGTAAACGAACGTTGCATCAAGCGACACGGCAGATGGAAGTCGGATATGAGTAAAGACGGGTACATTGATGACACTTTTGAGAAAAGAATGTCCGTCTCACAATGTCTTGGATTGTGAATTTGCTTCGTCCTAGTCCTTTCTTTGTATTTTTTCTAGCTGTCCAGGGCATTCGGCAAATATGTATATTTGTTTTTGTTTATTTTTTGATAGTCATGAATTTAGTTAATACTTAAATTTTCCCGCGTTTCGAAGTATAGCGGGAAATATTTGTAGTAACGGTGTGCTCGACTACGTAGTCACGTGAAATTCGAATTTCGAAATACCAGTAAGGCACTTTCTACCCGACAGTCGTCGTGTCAAGTTACATTTTTTTCATTTTCAATGTACGGTTTCTATTTTTCACATTTCATATTATTTTTTATTTAAAAATCAATGTGAATGCTTATTTTTCCTATGTGTTCTTTATTTATTTATTTTTTTTTTTCATTATGTATATACTGTCCAAAGTATACCTCTTGAGGCGGTCCTTCGAGCATTGGGTTTTGGACACAGGTTTCCACTACGCTTTAGTCTGACCGAGTTAATTTTTTTTTAGTGGTTTTTCCTGGCCGGCGGAATCGTCAGTGATAGAGATTATAGAACATTTTTGTAATACCTTAATTACATTTCATTCAGAATTTATCTGTTATATTGTTTTTCTAAACTATTTAAACTGTTGTATGTCATATCTTTACGAATAAATCCGGTGTCCATCCTAGCTGTCCAGGGCATTCGGCAAATATGTATATTTGTTTTTGTTTATTTTTTGATAGTCATGAATTTAGTTAATACAACCCAGTACAAGTAGATTACTAACTCTATGACCATTATCTTGAATAAGAAAACAATATACATATATATATAAAATGTTAAATTTCTACACAACGATATAATATGTAAAAAAAAATAGTAATAGAAAATGCGAAAGTCTCGTATAATTACGTTTATGTACACACAAATTTCACAAAATCCTATAAATAACATAACACAATGTCAAAATTTCCAACCGGTTTAACTCCTTACGGGATATTCATGGATAATGTTTCTAAGGGTAACGTAACGGCATTGTGGATGTTAGTAACACGGAAGATATCAAATGTTAAGAAGTGGTCTATATTACTGTATAGATATTGCTTTCTTATTTTCTCGTTGTTGTTCCGTAACAAGATATAATGAGAAAACATAAAAATTCTAGCGCATATATCGATATGTCCACTTAAAGGGATTATCCTGGTTGCAGGAATTTAATTTGATGCCGGTGTATAGTCATTCTTTGTTTGATTGTAAGACCTGTTTGTCGAATGTATTTCTCGTTGCATCCGCGGCATTTTATAACATAAATAACATTTTTTGTCGCACATGTCATACTACATTTAATTATAAAATTAAATGTAGTAATAAAATTTGTCCCATTTTTGAAACTTAAAAATGAAACATCTAGCAAATATAAACAGTTTCCACAATTAGGTCTCCCGCATTTGGTCACTACGTATTCAGTTATTTTCTCTGGTAATTTTGCACCGGTGATTAACTTTTTCAGCGATTTCTTTTTATTATTTTGTTTTCTTCAAGGACTTTACTCATCCTTCAGTCATTTTCTAATATCGGTAAGTTTCTGTATATAATTTCGAATACTTCGTTATTTCGGGGTGTATAGTAAAGTACCTAAATTTGGTTTAGCTTTTACTGTCCTCAACTCTTGTATATCCATGGATTTTCCTCTTTCTATTCCATTTTTTTATTAATTGTGATTGGTAGTTACGTTTTTTTAATTAAATGTAATTCTTTTAATCTTTTATCTCGCATGTTGTATTTGAAACCATTGTGCAAATTCGTTTGGTTAGGTTGAATGGTATATTGATGCGTGTATCATTAGGGTGACACGAATTAAATAGAAGGTACTGTTGTGATTGATTGATTGAATAGTTAGAGTTTAACGTCCGATGAGCAATATTTCAGCTATATCAGGACGAGAACAAGTTGATCAATTAAAAAAATTGTAAGTAAAAGAAAAAAGAAATAAAGGTTGAAGGGACAACCGGGGTAACGACTTTTGATTGCCACTGGTAAATGGGGAGAAATGGGTAAGGGCAGGAAATTTAGCCTTCCATACGATACCCAGTGTGTCTGCTCTCTTTAGAGAAATATAGAAGGGGTCTTTATACTGCATGGAGCGTGGCGTTTCTCCAAACAGTTTGGCTACAATGGTTCACGGCCAGGCTTTCCGTATTATGACCTGACTACCCCGCATTGACGGGGCATTCCCCTATCCACCAACTGGGTACGCGCCCGGCAGCTCTGTAGTCGGAGCCCCTGAAAACCGATCATGGTGCCGGGCCTCTGTTAGGAAGACTCATACTCCAAGCTCAGAGGATGCTGCGGGCCTATTCATAAGCCGGGACCGCACACGGCGGGGTATTGTTGTGAATCCGTCGGTTTGTAATGAATATAGGTTTTGATTTTTTTTTTCCTTCTTTATAACTAAAACATCCAAAAACGGCAGTTCTTTCTCACTGAATTCCATTGTAAACTGTATACTTTGGTTGATACTGTTAATTAATTCTTTGAATTTATTCAAATCTTCAAGACCTCTGTCCCATAAAATAAAACAGTCATCAAGGTATCGCTTCCAGTTTTCAATTAGATACTGATAAAATTGTTGCCCGAGCTGATTTGCAGACTTTTCATACATTTTGAGTTCTAAATAACCCATTACAAGACTTGCATAAGTAGGAGCTACTTTCGTGCCAATTGCTGTCCCAGTTTTTTGTCGGTATGTTTTATTATCGAAGCGGAAATAGTTGTTTTCTGATATAAATTTGAGTCTATCTATTATTAAATTTTTATTGATACGCTCTGGTAAGATATTTGTAAAATTCTCTAACCAAAATTCAACTGCCTCTATTCCGTATTGATGAAGGATATTAGCGTAAAAATGATATGATAAATGTGTTTTCTTTTCGGCAACTTGTTGTGGTAAATGGTTTAACATGTCTAAATCATCTCTGACGAAACTTCGTATATTCGTTTAAAAGGTTTCAGTAATATATGTAATAAGTTGCTTAAACGATGAGTTTCGCAGGCTGGTACTGCAATAATGGGACGTAGTTTAAAATCTCCTGTTGAAAAATTTGTTTGTAGCATAATGATGATTCTTGACATTTTTCACTAATCAATTTGCTTTTATGAATCTTTGGTAGTCCATAGTATTGGCTAGATTTACAATTGAAATTCGTCAAATAGTCGAATTCGTTATAGGTTAAAGCTTTCCGAAACAAATGTAGTAGAACTATTTATTGATTCGAAATTTTGTTGTGATTATAATTGTTAGTAATCTCATAATTACATGTATCTTGTTACATCTTTTGCACTAGTTCTTAATAATATTTTACATCCATTATTACAACGGCACTACCTTTATCTGCTTCTTTGATTATTAAATTACTATCTGTATTGTTCCCACTGTTCTTTTGAAAAGTTTAGTTTGCATTTTTTGCTTAATATATTAATTGGAAAATTTTGTATATACGCATAATAATCATCTAGTGCAATATTTCTCCGTTTAGGTGGATTATAATTACTTTTATTTTTCACTAGTGATTCATTATCGTTTTCAACGTCTAGGAATTTTTCTGCTAAACGTAATTTTCGACAAAATTCAGACATGTCATCTTTTATTTCACTATACTTTTTAGACTTAGGCGTGGGGGTAAATTTCAATCCATTTTCAAGAATTTCTATTTGTATGTCAGTTAATTTTTTATTTGAAAGAGTAATCACCTTTGGTTCTCGGGTTGTATAAAAGGGTCCATCTCGTGTCTCTGTTCCTTCGGGTTTTGTCTATAAAACGCACATCTCTGTTTTTTTTTCTGTTACGGAACAACAACAAGAAAATAAGGAAGCAATATTTATACAGAAATATAGACCACTTTTTAACATTTGATCATATTCCGTGTTACCAACATCCACAACGACGTTACGTTACTCTTAGAAACACTTTCCATGAATATCCCGTAAGGAGTGAAACCGGTTGGAAATTTGGACATTGTGTTTATGTTATTAATGTTTTTGTGAAATGTATGTGTACCAAAAGGTAATTACACGAATCTTTCCTAATTGCATTTTCTATTATAAGATGGGTCAAAGAGTGCTCGCCGTTTAACTGCAGGCTAGCTTATTGAGTCTGCTAGTAAACACTGTCGCACTACGGATGGAAAATCAAACTCATAACTTTTTTTTCAGTTTCAGGCGTTTTTAAATATGTCCATAAAATAGATGATGAGAAATGCTCTTTGTAATAGGGTGTTTATGACTCGCGTCATATTTAGATATAAAATGTTAATATATTCTGTGAAACTTCTTACAAGTATTTAACAATTTATGAAATCTGTAATCTCGTTGTACAAATTTGGATGTAAGAGCAAGGTTATGCTCATTAAAATTGTCAAAGGTAGAACAAACGCGAGCAAATCGTACAAGTTGAGATATGTACACCCCATAGGATGGAGCTATAGGAACGTCGCCGTCAAGAAAAGGAAACTGGTAATAGTGAAATCAAAATCATCCTTTTTATCATAAATCTTAGTTGTTATTTATCAGAGCCAGTGATGATAGTTAAATCCAGAAAAGGACAGTATTTAGAATCATTGTTTGGTTTGTGAAGTTTCAGTTCTTGTTGGTAAATGATGCTGACATAATCTAAAAACTGGGAATTTTCAATGATATCGTCATGTATTCATTGAAAAATGAAATAAACTGTTTGTTACAGTTTGTCTTTTCGAACAAGCAAGGACTACCTAGGGTGTAATATTCATTCTGTAGCATGTAACCTATAATACCACACGTCGGTTGAACAGAACTGAGCACCTGAGAAAATAGCTAAACTTTTGTATTTTTAACTGAAAGTAGAACATAGATAGAAAAAAAAGAAGGGAAACGGGGAATGTGTCAAAGAGACAACGATCCAAAGGAGGCATTAAAAACTCAAAGCCACCGTAAGATCTTCAATGAACGGTGAGGAAACCCCACAACGAACGGCAGGTCGGTGTCGGCCCCTAAATAAAGAGTAATCAAGTTCAGCGAAATAAACACCATCCTAGACTCCTATGGACCTAAAGTAAACTAAGCAGAAAACAGACAAGACACACAAAGGCTTTATAAATTTCCTGAGTTAGGACAGGCGCAAACCTGATGCGGCAGGGTTACACTGGTTTTATTGGGCCCAAACCTTCCCCCTTGCCAATGTGATAAATCAAAAAACAATATAAACAACAGTAAAATTCAGTTAGCAACAGGACTGTGTCAATTGTGAAAAGTGAAACTGAAAGAATTAAATATACGGACATAAACATGAAATCACAAAAGACTACTAGCAATTAACTGACATGCCAGCTCCAGACCCATTTCCAACTGACAAATAAAATTATGTGCCCTAAGTATACAGCTTCCACCAATATCCCTTCCAATGAGGAGTTGAGCATTATGATTTCATGCATATACCAAAACACATAACCTGTGTCCATGCGATACTGAATTGTAGAAATTTAGAATGTGTTTGGTTAAGATGCAAAGACCCTATAAAAAATCAATGTTAATACCAAAGAAGGCCATACGTAATGACTTGATAACAATACCGTAACTATAACCCTTATGAATTAAGGGTTTTTATAAGTTTGTTAGGCGAGTTTAAGCATTTTTACTCTTACATTTAAAACATTACCGTAAAATAAGGGATGTGAAATACCAGCCTTCAAAAGATGTTTACATGTTGCATTGTATTTATGAACTTAGACTTTATATCGATGATAAAATTTAGTAAAGGTTTTAACTAGTTTATGATAACGAAAACCCTGATGTTATAGTTTTTCAGTTATGAAAAGATTCCGTTCATTAAAATCGCAAACGTTATAACATACTCGAGCAAATCGAAAAAGTTGAGATATGTAATCACCGTATGATGGCGCTTAAGAAACATTGCCATCCAGGAAAGGATAATTAACTATGCAAAAAGAAAAATCGTCCCTTTTATCATAAATTTTAGTATCTAATTTACCATTGGTAATATCAAAATTAATGTCTAGGAACGGACAATGATGATTAGCTTTATTCAAAGTAAGTTCTTTAGAGTAGATGTCCTTATAATACGTATTGAAGTCGTCATTTTTTAAAGTTAAAATATCATCCAAATATCGGAACGAGTTGTTAAACTTTCAATCAAATGCTGTTTAGATGGGTCTTTGCTGATGTTGGTCATAAACTGAGATTCGTAGCTGTACAAAAAGAGGTCTGCTATAAGTGGTGCACAATTGGTACCCATAGGAATTCCTATGACCTGGCGATAAACCGAGTAACCGAAACGAATGAATATATTGTCAAGTAAAAATTCAAGTGCTCAAATCATATCAAAACAAGTCCAATTAATTGAGTTCTTTTGTTTTGCATTACTAAAATATGTTTAAAGGAATTAGAAGATATATATTCACATTGAATAAGACGTCTGATTTTTTTCCTTTATAAGATTATGTGGTAAGGTAGTACAGAAGTAGAGAAATCAAAACTTTCAAGGGGCATTATAAGCATTGCATTCAATTTATCGAGGACTTCCAATGAAATTTTTTCACTCTAAAAATGATTGATACCACTGTTTTTACATACTTTGTTACAGCAGTCACCGTATTAGTGAGTAAATTAGAAACTTTAGTAGTAGAACAGTGACTAGATGACAAATTGAATCTAGTTTTATATGGCGTTTCATTTTCCGTTAATTGGGTTAATTGAAAAGTATGTGAACTGGTAATTTCGTTTTGGAGTACTTCTATTTTGGATGCGAGAAACGATGGGTTTATTTTTGTTGTCGTTACGTAAATTTTGTTCAAACTGTTTAATTTTGATATTGACAAAAGAGTCCAGAGATTTTTTGTCAACGTGTTCACGTTTAACCCAATTTTTACAATAAGTCTTAAGTGAGTCATGGATGGTATAACACAATCTTTCCAACTAATTTCAGAAGGTGGCCTATATTTTGGAACTTTCTCTAAGAAATTAATAAGCTCTTTGTCCTGCAAGATGTTGAGAACTCCTGTGATGACATGGGAGCTAGGACTATAAACGTATTTTAAATTGTTGCAATTTAATAAATCAGGCACAGAATCGTTAATATTTACATCTTTACAAACTTTACTGTAATTCAAGACGTACTGTCGGCTGGGTTTCTTGTATGCTTAACAAATGATTGGAAGTTCTGTATTTTCAAAATAGGCAGGAATTTTTACTTTAACTGAATGATCATTTAGAATGTCAGCACTATTTATAAATCTATTCCTTTGTCGATGTATTTTATCCTGATGTTGGTTATGACGATCGATTTTAGGAAAAAGCTTAAAATAGCAGAACGCAATTATTATCTTTGTAGTTTCGTATTTAGGACTACTGTACGAAATAGTTTCGCATTCATCAAGGATATTATTTAATTTGGTGACAGGCATGGAACATAATTAAATCAAAAGTTGGTGTCGACCATTACTTTAAGTTAATTAGATCTGCAACAGAGGTGTTACATGATTTAGGACCTCTTCAATATTCTAAACCTTGTTATCGGACCAACCTTTTATAAGGGGATGGGGCATGATAATTTTTCCCAAGGAGGAACTCTCATGACCGTTTGGGTAAAATAGTAATAAATTTATCTATTTTCTGAAAAGGACTTAGAGACTACAAATTCCAGTAAAGCGATATAAAACTTTAAAGAAGTAATACTATTAAACTGATCAAGCAATTTATATTGTTGAAAGATTTGAATTTAAAAATGTTGCCATAAGAAAAGTATAATATTAACTAAATATAAAACTATACCTTGAAGTCCCTTTTCAAGTTTTTCCAGCGTCTGTTTTATGGAAGAGATCAGAGTTCTCTCATTCTTGGTCAAACACTGCTTCGCCTGGTTTGTAGCATTCCATACCGACATGATAAGAACGCACAAGAACAAATACCTGAACCTACAAATAAGTAAAATATGAGGGTAAATAGTAAGTAAAAAAGAAGAAATACATTGATATACATGCAGCTTAAACGTCGAAATTAAGAAATTGATTGCACTTTTTATTTGTTGAAGCTGGGTATTGATTGATTGTGCTTGCTGCATTCGTGTTGCAATCAAATTTTGGTGAATAGTTTTTAATCTCCCCCGTTCATTCAATGTCTTCCTTACATCAAACATAATCGAATTCATGTACACTAAAGAAAGAGGAAAATGTTTTTTTAAGTCTGAACAGTGGAATGAATATAGTCTGTGTCTCTCTCGATAGTGAAAATTGTATATACTGAGCCTTCATAGTTAATTATTTACATTAAAAAAGTATACATGTGTATTACATTTTGTTCAGTGCAGTTGACTGTTGATTGCCTGGTAATAATAACCACTAATATCTCACACTCTTTAAGCATGCGTGTTTTGAAACGTATACTATTATTCCTAATTTCTATTTCGCGTGACAAATTCCATTATTGCGTGACATTTTAATCATTAATCAATCTAAACACCTGTGGGGAAAAAACCTAACACACAACTTCCAGGTTTCCGCATGATATTCTTATTTTGTCTATTTATACTCCCTCATCCATGACCAGATAAGACATGGATGTAGCGTTGTTCGCCAATTAACAAAGAATTCCGCTCAAACCGGTGCTAGGGGCCGTCTTGAACTTACTATGAGGTATGGGCAAAGCTCATTGTTGAAGGCCTCATGGTAACTTCAAGATGGAGAACAACAATAAAAGCGTTTTTCCTTTGCTTGTTTTTACCATGTATTTATAAATACTTTGTCTCATGTACATTTACTACATATCCTTTCATTCACCATTTACGACTGGAGTTTGTCTCTCCTACAGTGTGGAGTCCGTAAAAAGATTCCCCGTGCGAGAGATGTATGCTCTCTATTTATTTCAGTTATGGTGTGCTCATTCGTGAGAGAATTTCTCATATGGATATACTATCATATTTTCAAATTTTGGCATTTATTTTTTGTAATTCCGAAATGTAATTCTGACTACCCGTTCAAAATGCCCACATCTCGTCGCTATTTTATATACTATCATATTTTCAAATTTTGGCATTTATTTTTTGTAATTCCGAAATGTAATTCTGACTACCCGTTCAAAATGCCCACATCTCGTTGCTATTTTATAAAGCTAGTTTTTATTTTTACAATCGACTAGATGAAAGCCTTGTGTTTGTCTAAATGTTGTAAGCGTCCACTAACTTACACTAGTGCTTTTGTTGGGCAACGGATGACAGTGATTGTAAGACCCCTTTGCCAGTTTAATTTATGTTTGTTGACAATCCCGCGTCCATGACCAGGAAAGACATGGATGTAGCGTTGTTCGACAATTAGCAAAGAATTCCGCTCAAACCGAAGCTAGGAGCTGTCTTGAACTTACCATGAGGTATGAGCTACGTTCATTGATGAAGGCCTCATGGTCACTTTAAAAAGAAGAACAACAATAAAAGCGTTGTTCTTTTGCTTGTTTTGACCATGTACTAGTATTTGTAGAGACTTTGTCTCATGTACATTTACTCCATATCCTTTCATTCATCACATATTGTCTTTTAATGGTATATTTATGGAATTGAAAGACAATCGCAACAAACCTCGGTATCAATTCAATTCGCCCTGCCGTAGGTTCCGTTAGAAGGTGTTGGCTCACTTTTAAAAGTCACTCATGACAAAAAGTTAAAAACAAACACACACGGTTCATCTGAAAATATACAGATACAAATGGGTTATTTTCGCAGATACGTACAAAGATGAAGTTGACGTCTACTAGCAATAGGTATGATGTGTAAGCCACGCCTTTGAGGCTAAGATAACAGCCCTCTGTGTATTAATATTTTGATTGTCAGACGTCAACACTCATTTTACTCAGTTTAAAAAGATAATTCTGATAAAAATGAATATGGAAATTTATTCAATTTTATACAGATATCATGAAATAGTTCAAATAAAAGTGACAACAAAAGTCCGAAGCAATTAAAGGGAATTACAAGTAAGGAAAATCCGTAAAACGTACGAAGGTAATCTAAAACAGAACATTTTAGGCAAGCCGTCATATTCCCGACTTGGAACGGGCATTTATAAATAAAATCTGGGACTAATATAACATTATATATTATATAAGTCCCAGATAAAATGGAGGGTTAAACCAGGTTAAATGATGCATCAACCTGCCGCTTATGTGACGACTAACTTTAGCTTCTGTTTTCCTCCAAACCTCAGTAGAAGAAGCCAAAACTTAAACAAAACCGTCTTCAATAAAATTTGAAATTGGAATTGAATATTTTTCAATCAAATCTGGATATCGTCCAATCAATTTCTTGAGAAATACTATTAATCTGCATTTATCGAAGCCCTGATTTAAATGCTTACAAATAAAAACATCTGCTAGGTACTCCAACAAGGACTTTTGTAAGCAAAGTTTGATAATTTATCAATTTTCATTGCACAAATACATAATGATGACATGGTGCATGAAAACGCATGTTAAGTGTTGTATTTAAATTTCAACCCATACTTTTTAACTGCAAAGGTTCAAAAAGATTCATGAATGCACGTAGGTGCACGGCAATTTTAACTTTTACTCTCTTTTGCAGTTTTCTTGAATTTTTGTCGTAGTTTATCTTAATTGGTGGCCAAAGCGCCGTAACTCCAAATAATTTGGAATCAGCTTTTCCGTACTGGTAAATGAGAAGAAAACCAATACCGGAAGTGGACAAATTGCAATTTTTTAATTATGTTAATTAATCCTTAATCTAAATTTTTTGGAGATTAAAATTTTAATTTCATATTATGGAAGCAGATAACTATCTTTTTTGGACCGTTATATTCATTGAATGCGTACATTCAATTTTTTCGTTGGAGTTTCAAAAAATTTTGATAGTGACTACATGCACTAGCGAAACGGATTATTGAAAATATATGCTCCATACACAAGGGAAGGGAAGATGAAATATTATTGTTTAGGTGTGGAACGTTTACAATATCAGAATTGAAATCGTCTCTTTTGCCATAAATTCATATGCTGAGGTTGCCACTGTCGTCAAGTAAATCTAAAAACGGAACAGAATGTTCAGTGTCTGTAGTCTTCTTTATTTCTAGTTCTGGTGGATATATTAATGGAATATAGTCAGCAAACTTATTATTATTAAGCGACAAGACATCATCAATATATCTGTAGGAGAAATTAAAGGGTCTAGCTGCTTTAATTTTATTTTGTTTGACCAAATTTTGCTGAAATTCTGTTTCGTAAGTGTACAAAAACAGGTCGGCTAAGAGAGGAGCACAATTTGTACCCATTTGAATGCCGGCTGTCTGTTAGAATATATTGCCTCCGAACTGGATAAACATGTTGTCAATGCGAAATTCCAGCATGCTGATTACCTGTTCTTCAGTATAGTATCGTGTGTTACCCTCTTGTACTTTGTTAGTAAAATACGTAAATGTATATGCTAAGACTATATATTTAAAGCTCTGTCCTTTTTTGTAAGTAAATGAGTTCTTGAAAAGATCAATCAAACGACTTTTTAATTTTGAATGAGGAAGAGTAGTGTAGAAAAATCGAATGTTTACAACGAATGAATCTTGGAAAGTGACCGGGTTTTCAAGTTGTTCAGAAGATCCTTTGAATTTTTTAGTATCCATATGATTAATGCTTCTACGTGAGTAAACAGTATCACAGTATTTCTGCTAGACTTCTTTCACAGCAGACAAAATCTTGGTTAGGGTAATTGACAGTTCTTTAGTAGAACAATAAGAAGAGCCGGCAATATACCGTTGTTTGTACGGGCACTTAATATGAAGTTTGGGTGTCCAATACAAACTAGGCAAATCATCCGATTTGTCGTTGGTAGAAATGTTCAATAATGCCATAAACGATTTATGATTTGCTAGGAGTTTATCTTTATCCAGTAATATTTTGTATGTGGGGTTGCCTGAACTATTATCTGCACCAAGTTCTTGTATTAGGCACTCATAATAGTGCTTTTTAAACACAAAAATAACAGTGTTTGCGGCTTTGTCTGCTGGAACAATAAGATACTTTTCGTGAAGGGATGAAAGACAAGATACAGCGTTACAGTCTTTGAAGATAGATTTGGGTTTCTATTCTGTACGCAGTTTTTCAATGTATGTATTCTACGTAACACTAAAGATCGGATAGCTTTCATCCACTCTGACATTGTGTTGGTGTCATGGCTTGATCCAGGATCTGGCACATTTCTCAACTGCGTCCATTATGATCTTAAAATTATGATTCCAGTTGATACGTTGAGGTTCTCTGAACTTCGGGCCTTTAGAAAATAAAATTTCTGAGACCACCGTGTTCAAGGGTATTCACATTACCTGTAATAACGTGGCCAAATGGTTGGTATATAAAAGGTGAACTGGAACAATCACACGTCAGAGGATTTTTAGAGTAAACTTCAATATCTAGTCCTGCAATGCATTTCTGTAATTAAAAATGTGTTCGAGTAGCTGTAGGAAATAATGGGACTGATTGGTTGTTGACGTAGACAGGACTTTTCGATAATATCTGTTTGTGATTTAGTATATTGCTTAGATTAATAGCGTCAATATCTTTGTTCTTAAATGGTATATGTAAAAATTTCCTGTTGCTATTATGTAATTCTTCAGTCCTGACAGGTTTAAACAGTCGAAACTTTGCTACATCGCAGATAATACCGCAGAGTCTATATTATGGAGTCAGTGGATTAACACCACTCTAATCTAGACTATCGTCTTGTAGTTTCTTCAAGAACGGTACAGGTAAGGAAAATCAAATCGTTCTGATATGATGGAGTCCAAGTGGATGTTGAAGGTTGGACAATAGATCTTGAGATATTTTCGACTATGACCTTCATTTAACTTACTTTTCTTACATGAGACGATGGTAAGTCCTAGTACCATGACTACGGATTGTTCTCTTGTTGGTATTGAACAAACGCATGACGTTAACTTCATAACATGCTGCACTAGATACATTTTCCACTCCCTTAATGTAGTAATTATACCCCCGCTTTGAAAAAGCGGCGGGTATATAGTGATGGCCGTGTCCGTCCGTCCGTTCGTCTGTCCGTCCGTCCGTCGCGAATTTTTGGTCACAGTTTTCTCAGCTTGTACATCTTGGAATGATTTCATATTGAGTCAGAAGCTTTGCTATGATGAGTTGTAACGTGTAAGCTATTTTCGGGTTTGTCGTATTGCTACTTCCTGTTTGCCGATACGTTGAAGTTTTACTATTACACACTATGGATGAGAAATTTTGGTCACAGTTTTATCAGCTTGTATATGTTGGAAGGATTTCATATTTCGTCAGAAGCTTGGTTATGATGAGTTGTAACGTGTAAGCTATTTTCGGGTCTGTCGTGTTGCTATTTCCTGTTTGCCGATACGTTGAAGTTTTACTATAACACATTACGGATGAGAAAATTTTGGTCACAGTTTTCTCAGCTTGTATATGTTGGAATGATTTCATATTTAGTCAGAAGCTTGGTTATGATGAGTTGTAACGTGTAAGCTATTTTCGGGTCTGTCGTGTTGCTACTCCCTGTTTGCCGATACGTTGAAGTTTTACCATAACACACTATGGATGAGAAATTTTGGTCACAGTTGTCTCATCTTGTATATGTTGGAATGATTTCATATTTGGTCAGAAGCTTGGTTATCATGAGTTGTAACGTGTAAGCTATTTTCGGGTCTGTCGTGTTGCTACTTCCTGTTTGCCGATACGTTGAAGTTTTACTATAACACACTATGGATGAGAAATTTTGGTCAGTTTTCTCAGCTTGTATATGTTGGAATGATTTCATATTTGGTCAGAAGCTTGGTTATGACTAGTTGTAACGTGTAAGCTATTTTCGGGTCTGTCGTGTTGCTACTTCTTGTTTGCCGATACATTGAAGTTTTACTATAACACACTATGGATGAGAAATTTTGGTCATGGTTTTCCCAGCTTGTATATCTTGGAATGATTTCATATTTGGTCAGAAACTTGGTTATGATGTGTTGTAACGTGTAAGCTATTTTCGGGTCTGTCGTGCTGCTACTTTCTGTACCGATACGTTGAAGTTTACTTTAACACACTATGGATGAGAAATTGAAGTTTTACTTTAACACACTATGGATGAAAAATTTTCGTCACAGTTTTCTCAACTTGTGTATGTTCGGATGATTTCATATTTGGTCAGAAGCTTGGTTATGATGTGTTGTAACGCGTAAGCTATTTTCGGGTCTGTCGTGCTGCTACTTTCTGTTTACCGATACGTTGAATTTTACTATAACACACTATGGATGAGAAATTGAAGTTTTACTATAACACACTATGGATGAGAAATTTTCGTCACAGTTTCTCAACTTGTATATGTTGGAATGATTTCATATTTGGTCAGGAGCTTAATTATGATGAGTTGTAACATGTTAGCTATTTTCGGGTCTGTCAAAGCGGCGGGTATATAGTGATGGCCGTGTCCGTCCGTCCGTTCGCCTGTCCGTCCGTCAGTCACACATTTTTGGTCACAGTTTTCTCAGCTTGTATATGTTGGAATGATTTCATATTTGATCAGAAGCTTGGAAATGGTGAGTTGTAACGTGTAAGCTATTTTCGGGTCTGTCGTATCGCTACTTCCTGTTTGCCGATGCGTTGAAGTTTTACTATAACACACTATGGATGAAAAAATTTTGGTCACAGTTTTCTCAGCTTGTATATGTTGGAATGATTTCATATTGAGTCAGAAGCTTCATTATGATGAGTTGTAACGTGTAAGGTATTTTCCTGTCTGCCGTATCGCTACTTCCTGTTTGCCGACATGTTGAAGTTTTACTATAACACACTATGGATGAGAAATTTTCGTCACAGTTTTCTCAACTTGAATATGTTGGAATGATTTCATATTTGGTCAGGAGCTTGATTATGATGAGTTGTAACATGTAAGCTTTTTTCGGGTCTGTCAAAGCGGCGGGTATATAGTGATGGCCGTGTCCGTCCGTCCGTTCGTCTGTCCGTCTGTCCGTCCGTCAGTCATACATTTTTGGTTACAGTTTTCTCAGATTTTATATGTTGGAAAGATTTCATATTTGGTTAAAAGCTCGGTTATGATGAGTTGCAACGTGTAAGCTATTTTCGGGTCTTTCGTGTTGCTACTTCCTGTTTGCCGATGCGTTGAAGTTTTACTATAACACACTATGGATGAGAAATTTTCGTCAGTTTTCTCAACTTGTTTATGTTGGAATGATTTCATATTTGGTCAGAAGCTTGGTTATGATGAGTTGTAACGTGTAAGCTATTTTCGGGTCTGTGGTGTTTCTACTTATTGTTTGCCGATACATTGAAGTTTTACCATAACACACTATGGGTGAGAAATTTTCGTCACAGTTTTGTCAGCTTGTGTATGTTGGAATGATTTCATATTTGGTCAGAAGCTTCATTATTATGAGTTGTAACGTATAAGCTATTTTCCCGTCTGCCGTATTGCTACTTCCTGTTTGCCGACATGTTGAAGTTTTACTATAACACACTATGGATGAGAAATTTTCACCACAGTTTTCTCAACTTGTATAAGTTGGAATGATTTCATATTTGGTCAGGAGCTTGATTATGATGAGTTGTAACATGTAAGCTATTTTCGGGTCTTTTATTTTTCTACTTCCTGTTTGCCGATATGTTGAAGTTTTACTATAACACAGTATGGATGAGAAATTTTTGTCGCAGTTTACTGAAATTGTATGGGTGGGAATGATTTCAAATTTGGTCTGGGGCTTTATAATAATGAGTTGTAACGTGTAAGTTATTTTGAGGTCTGCCATATTACCACTTCCTGTTTGCCAATATGTTGAAGTTTTACTGTAACCCTTTATGGATCAGAATTTTTTGTCACAGTTTATTTGGCTTCTATAAGTGGGTATGATTTCAAACTTGGACTAGAGCTTTATAATGATGAGTTGTATTGTGTGAGCCATTTACAGGTCTGTTTTGTATGCACTTCCTGTTTGCCGATTCTTTGATGTTTAACAGTAACTAACTAGGAAGGAGAAATTTTTTCATTACCGTTTTCTCAGCTTCCGTAGGTTGGGTTGGTTTCATATTTGGTCTGAAGCTTGATTTTGATGAGTTGTAATGTGTAAGCCGTTTTCAGGTCTGCTGTATTACCACTTCCTGTTTTCTTGGCTTGATTTCAAGTTTGGTCTGGAAAACTGTTTAAAGAATTGTATTACACTTTGGAAGCGGGGGTTTTCATTTGTGGCCCATCAGACCACAGTGCTTCTAGTTACACCTGTATGGCATAGCAGTGCCTAGTTCTTTGATCCAGTAAAGTTCTCTGTCTGTCCTATATGGTGTACTAAGTAGTGTGGTATATTTTTTCAATTAACCGCACCTTCATTGAAAGAGCAGGGTCATGGTCAGGCTGATTAAAATGGTTATAAAGCATTCGATATTGTGGATCTTTAGTATCACACCTGTGTTGGTACATCCTGTTCCGATGTGACTGAAGAGTTTCTCCAACATACAGAAGACCAAATAGAGAACATTCGATGCCAAATGACATTGGTCGAAAAATCCAGGGGTTCATAAACTTTGCTTTCGTATTTACGGCCGGTTATTTCACTATGGAAATCTGGAGACGGAGGCTCGCATTGCCGCTGTTTCTAAGCCTCATACAAATAATTCTCATATTTGAAGACACTACACACATCTTGTTTAGTTATACACAGTAATAGATCACTATAATTTGTGATAATTTTTAAATAGGATTTGTTTGAGATTTTAACAATCATTTTTAACAGTATTTACTTTTTAAAACAAATATGGTATTCCATATCGTTCCTTTTATTTTGGAGGTATTTGGACACTTCCAGACCCAATATCAAAGCAAAATAACACATTGGAGCATAGCCCCTCGATGTCTTTGGCAGTTGAGTCGCATCTTCATCTAATTCTTCTGCATTTGGAACAAATATGATACAAAAAAAAGTCATTTAATTCCCCTGCATTTGGTATAATTATGATACATCTTATTCCCCTGCATTTGGAACAAATATGATACATCTAATTCCCCTGCATTTGGTACAAATATGATACATTTAATTCCCCTGCATTTGGTACAAATATGATACATCTAATTCCCCTGCATTTGGTACAAATATGATACATTCAATTCCCCTGCATTTGGTACAAATATGATATATCTAATTCCCCTGCATTAGTTACAAATATGATACATCTAATTCCCCTGCATTTGGTACAAATATGATACATCTAATTCCTCTGCATTTGGTCCAAATATGATACATTTAATTACCCTGCATTTGGTTCAAATATGATACATCTAATTCCCCTGCATTTGGTACAAAATTGATACCTTTAATTCCCCTGCATTTGGTACAAATATGATACATCTAATTCCCCTACATGATATATCTAATTCCCCTGCATTTGGTACAAATATGATTTATCCAATTCCCCTGCATTTGGTACAAATGAAATACATCTTATTCCCCCGTATTTGGTACAAATATGATATATTTAACTCCTCTGCATTTGGAACAAATATGATACATCTAATTCCCCTGCATTTGGTACAATATGATACATCTTATTCCCCTGCATTTGGTACAAATATGATATATCTAATTCCTCTGCATTTGGAACAAATATGATGCATCTAATTCCCCTGCATTTGGTACAATATGATACATCTTATTCCCTGAATTTGGTACAAATATAATAGGATATTGCATAAGATCAGATTAAAGATCGGGGTATCTTTCGCAAGTGTAAGAAATTTCGTCTTTTCTCGAGTGGAGCGTAGCGAAACGAGAGTTTCGCAGTTGATCTGCTGATAAGATTTTTTTAGGTATATATGGAATATACACGGTCAGCAAATTTCACACTGGGCGAGAGCGTAGTTCGAGCCCAATATTCAATTTACTGACCGTGTATTTGGTACAAATGTGATATATCCTTGGATCTAATTCCCCTGCATTTTGTACAAATATGATATATCCTTGGATAGGTTGATGAATGAACACCACATCTATTTTCTTAAAGTCTGTTTCACTTCCTTTAGATAATGAAAATTCTCTTCTGCTGACTATTGCATACTTCGGCACCGAAATTTGCATGGTTGTGTAAAAATATTGTACACTTCTGAAACCGCTTTTAATTTGATAATTTCCAATACATATGGAAAGAAAAAATACTTTTTTAAAAATGTTTTTAAAGGGATAATATTTTCGGTGCACCGTTATCGAGAAGACTGGCCCATACTGAAATAGGTATTGGCAGGTCAGATGATAAACAAGTCTCACTTTGGCTTTTACCATGTGCTTGGACCCCCCCCTTTTTATTGAAAGAAAAAAACATACCCGTAAATGAAATAATTAAACAAAATACCCAAACATGTAATTGAAATAAGCATGCATTAAACGCAAAAGAAATAATTGAAAGAAATTGTTAATGTACTGCAAATTTCTATTTGGTGTTTACAAACAAAGTGTCCGTGGATTACAATTGTTAATCCCGAACGAGTACACCTTGCTATTAAAAGGTAGGTCAATTCGGGTCATCTATTTTATTAAGTTACTTGGTCGCCCTTAAAATAGGACAATCCATCACTTAGAAATTTTCACTTGTTTGAAAAAAAAATGTGAAAATGCACAGGACAGCAGACTATTCTGCATGTCGTAAACGGCGAATTCAACATTTTTTAGTTATGTATGGTCTTTCCTGATTTTCATACCAAATATGATAAAGATTAGTGTAAAAATTAAAGAACCCTAGTGAGCAAGCTCACATATCCCACGCCCCTACATATCATCAAATCCTGCATTATTGAACTCCAAAAGTACCTTATAAGCAATATTATACATAAAAATGACAAAGTTCATCAATGTGTTTTTGTCAAAAAATAACTAAATACCGAAGTTACTGTGAATTTTGATTCTGCATATGCGCATTTCGACAACTCATGTCTCTTCAGTGCAGATAAAATCGAAACGTTTGGAAGACCATAAAGTCAAAATTGTTTAAAAACTGATAGAGAACAAATTACCAAATATGATCTAAATAGAAAGCCAAAATCAGCTAAGGACAGAGCTTTGCATGAGGGAGATACTCCTTAGTTTCAACAAAATTTACTAAAATTAGATATTGTAAGTTTTCAAATACAATCGGCTTTCGGGTCAGCACCGAAGCACTGATACTGGGCTGGTGAATATCAAAAATGATCAAAAATCGAAATCCATGTAGTATGCACATCTTTGATATATGTACAACCAACCAGCAAAATAAACACTTCCTAACTTAAAAACTGTAGGAGGAGTTATCCGGACGAATGATATACCCTATAGAAAATATTATGCTTAAAAATGACAAAGTTTATCAATGTGTATTTTTGTCAAAAATGACCAAAAATCAAAAACAAAGTAGCATGCACATCTTTGATATAACCTGCAAAATAAACACTTCCTAACTTATAAACTGTAGGAGGAGTTATCCGTACAAATGATGTACCCTATAAGCAATATTATGCTTAAAAATAACAAAGTTCATCAATGTGTATTTTTGTCAAAAATGATCAAAAATCAAAATCATAGTAACATGCTTATCTTGGCTTTATGCACAATCGACCTATAAAATAAAAACTTCCTATCTTAAAAACTGTGGGAGGACTTATCCGGACAAATGATGTACCCCCTTAGTGATGACAGACGGACAGACGGACGGATGGACCAGTTAAAAACTATATACTCTACGCAACTTCGTTGCGTGGGTATAGTAAAGCTAAAATCGTCAGATTTCCATTATCTAAAGGAAGCGGGACAGACTTTTAATAAATTAATATTATCACTGTCATTTCGACTCGTGGGTTACACTTGAGACATTCATATTTTCACGGATGTTATGCATGTTTAATATTACTGCAAATGCATTTAATTAATTTGTTATTAATAAGTGCATTTATTTTTACTTAATTCATTAATCAATTTATTTATTTTATTAACTTTTTAACTTTTTTTATTTATTTATTTTCGTAATTAATGTCGTGATGTATTTTGTCATGCCAGTTGGCGGCCCATTCTTTTGGTAAACAAAATATCCCTCTTCACAGTTATATTTTTTTATAAATTTTTTGAGTGACAATTATTGTACAAAAAATACACCCAAAAATTTGCAAACTACAATGTAACTCCACTATAGGGAAACGGGACAGATAAAGGGGAGGTTCGGGTACCCATAAACCGATTTAACCTTAACGGTGGATTTTGCTAGTGCCGGTACCAAGTCCGGCTGTCCCGAGTTCCTATCGTTGTTTACATTTGTCTTTTGTCTTTTTTCTGTTTTCCTGTGTAGTTCCCTGGCAGATTGTGGCATATGATTGTAATTTATGTTTCCTGTTATCCCCTGATTTACATACACTTTTTATAATTTATTTGCTACTTCAAGTTGTCTTCAACATTTTAGAGACCGTATCTTGATTTTTCGTAAGTTTAGAACAATTTACTGATCATAATACAAAACTAGAAAACACATGGGGACTTTATAAACATAAGTGGATGATATAAATCGGATAATGGTTTTTATGAAATAAAAACGATACGCTAGGCTATGGAATAGCCTTGGATAGAAAATTGCGTGTTTGATTGACAAGGGTGTGGTGGCTCATGATGTATTTGTATACTCAAATCAATACTTTTCGTTATTTTTGTCATGTCGGATTCTACACACACAACTGGACCATGTACAGCTCGCTGATCACTCTTAGGTAAAATCACAATTTTGTAAAATGGTAAAACTGGAGAAATTAGATGGTGTTCTAGCGTATTTAACTCTTCAAAAGGAGCTTTATCCATTTCTAAATTATTTATCATTGCTTGCCATAGCCTTCTTACACACATAAGAGTTGCACGTTTAACACACAATATGCTTCTCTCCTTTTAACATTTCTTTCAACCTCTCATCTTTTGCATTAAATTCTTTCTCGTGTACTTGGCTTTGAAACATAAACCTTTTACAGCACACACAAATAAACACCAGTAGCTCTTTATTCTTCCGCAAAAAACGCAATTCTCCATTGCCAAAGTATCTCCACAAACTACAATCACGCTTTGTTTAACACAATTGAAAAGTCTTTTACAGTATTTGTATATTATTGATTATTGCACAATACCTCATCTTTATTTATTAACTTCTGGTTTTAAAATCATATCTATATTTATAAATCTGGCTAAGCGATATTGCAATACCAATCCGATCATCCTCTACAAACCTGTTCCCAGTACCACCTATAGTAAATGTTTATAATACTTTTCAACTTCCAGAAGAATTAAACCCCGCTCCGTTTTATCAGGACGAAACTGTACGCCATTTTGATTTCGAGAATCTGAAATTCCTATTGTCAATAGTCTTCTGCGCATGCGTTCTCCTCTCTGCGCAAGCGTACTCCTCACTTTCCCCCAAGACTGAACTATCTATATAGCTAGGCTATTCCATAGCCTAGCTAATAACCTGTAGAAACTGGAAAGTGGAATAATATTCTTAGGAAGAACATGTTTCTAAATCGAATTTTGAAATTTGTTTTAAGTTCCACAAAATACTACATTGTTTATAATGCTATAGTACTAATACATGCATGTAAGCATTCAAGATAAAGTCTAAAGCCCAATTAATACGCACAAGATTTACACCAGTACGTAAATTTACACGTGTGTAAAACTACACCAGTATGTAAAAGTATTTTTGCTATGCATTTACATGCATTTAATCTGAGATGTGTATTTAATTTAAAAAGCTAATTACAAGAAGTGTTCAGAGGTGAAAATGGCCGAAAATATGTATTTAAGTGTTTGGTTCACCTTGGAAATTTGTAGAATTGATAGAAAAACATAAAGTTGTATTGTATCTCCTTTAATTTTCTTAATCCGAGTCAAACTTCTCCATTATAGGCTTAAAACGCAAAGTCAAGCAAACTGTCAGAGAAGTATTAATTTTACAGAGAGAACAGTTCATTGTGTTTGCATCTATTTCATGGTTTCAATCAAGTTGCAGGACCCCTTTTTTGTCCGTTTCATAGAAAGAAACAGTATTTTCCGCAGTGTGCATTTTTTAGTTTGCATTTACATGCGTTCAAATGCATACCATAATGTAAATAATGTAAATTTACACATGTGCAAATATACATTTACACTTGCCCCTGACCTCATGCAAATTTACACCCTTTGTTACGTTAACACACGTATGCAGTTGCGTTTACATGCACGGTAATTGCACACCAGTGCAAATTTGCACACATATGTAAAAATCCAGAGGTGCGTTAAAGTTTGCATGTAAATGGGGCTTAAGAGTAAATATTAAAAAAAAAAAAAAAAAAAAAAAAATTGTCTTCCCGGGAATGTCTTTGCAATGTATCCTTTCAACATTATGTTCATGCAGAAAATAAATAGTTCTTCTAACTACTGGGAAAGGGACCTTGTGTGAAAATGGAAGATTAAAGAAAAACAAGTAAGTTCAAATGTAATCAAAATGTTCAAATATACCCCGGATGGAGCCGTTTTACCTGATGCATTTAAACTGGCACTAAAATAACTATCAGTTAAAGTCGGTTTCACTTCCTTTAGATAATGGAAATCTCACGATTTCAGTTTTATTTTAAAACTGGTCTTTATCATATTTGGTATGTATATAAAGAATGATCACACATAACTGAAAAACGTTGAATTCGCTCTTTACGACATGCAAAAAAGTCTGCAGTCATGTGCATTTTCACAATTTTTTTCAAACAGGTGAAAATTTATAAGTGTTGGATTGTTCTATTTTAAGGGCGACCAAGTAACTTGATGAATTAGAAGACCCGAGTTGACCTACCTAAAAATAGCAAGGTGTACTCGTTCGGGGTTAACAATTGTTATCCACGGGCTTTTTGTTTGTAAACACCGCATAGAAATTAGAAGTACATTAACAATTTATTTCAAATATTTCTTTTGGGTTTAATGCATGCATATTTCAATTACATGTTTAAGTATTTTGTTTAGATATATCATTTACGGGTATGTTTTTTTCTTAAATAAAAAGGGGGTCCAAGCACTTTGTAAAAGCCAAAGTGAGACTTGTTTATCATCTGACCTAAAGATATACCTGCCTATACGTATTTCAGAATGGTCCAGTCTAGTCGATAATTGTGCGCGGAAAATATCAGCCATTTAAAAGCATGGAGCATTTTTAAAAAAGTGTTTTTTTTTCAACGTGTATTGGAAATCATAAAATAAAAAGTGGTTCCATATGCAATATTAAAGTTAGCAGAAGAGAATTTCCATTATCTAAAGGAAGTGAAACAGACTTTAAGTAGTACCATTGAATCTGATTTAAAATAAGAAACTCATTGAACAGATCTCTGGTCAAAGTAAAAGTGACATCAATATCTGCAAAACTTTCAATAAAAACAGAGGTGTCATATGAAATGATAAAACAAAACAAAACAAAACAAACAAAACAAAACAAAACAAAACAAAACAAAACAATAAAATAAAATAAAATAAAATAAAATAAAATAAAATAAAATAAAATTAAATTAAATTAAAATAAAATGACGTTACTGAATGTCGACTAGGGTAAGTCAGCGAAAACTCAATACGTGGTTGAATTCGACATTTTTCTCAGTTGGGGAAATGTTATATGTAGTCACATAATCCTCTAGAAATAAATGAAATGCACTTCACTATTAATATATGGAGAACAAATCGAATGTGTCAAAAGATACAAATATCTTTTAGTTCTAGCGGTAAATTTTTACAATGTAATGATGAATTGTATAAAAAATCAATGAAAGAATGTTTTAAATTACAACAATGTTAAGCATCTTCCAATCCGAGTGTTTCAACATTACTCACACTATAAAACCAATTTTATCATATGGTAGTGAAATATGGGGGATGTTTTCACCTGCTTCGGCAGCTTGAAAGAAAAAAATATGACTATATTTTGAAGAAAGTGTTTACAAAAGACATATCCGAAAGATCTCACTTAAAATTCCTAAAATATATTCTTGGAGTTAACAAGAAATCAAGCAACTTAGCTGTAATGTCAGAGTTGGGGAGGTATCCAATATATTTTTTCTATAATTATATCCATGTTGAAATACTGTCATAGATTGGAAAATTGCAGGGATGGTTTGTTATATAATGCTTATATTTGGAATAAAAATCTCCATTTTAGTAATACCACTAGGGTTACTTGGGATTCCAGCATTGAATTTTATTGAAATAATTACAAATAACAAACCTCAATTTAAGAATAGATACTCTTGGAAAGAGAATTAATTTTAAACTATGTAAAAGTTTTGAAAAATATTGGCAAGATTTTAGAGAAAATTCATTAAAATCCAATGAGGGCAAACTCGTAACATATTTATCATTTAAAAATAGCTTTTGCAAAGGGAAGTATTTAGATTTGAAAGAATTTAAATTAAGACAAGCCTTATGCAAAATCAGAATAAGTGCACATCCCCTTCAGGTTGAAACTGATAGATATTCCAAAAATCATATTGAAAGATCTGAAAGAATATGTAAACATTGTTCATTAAAACATGTTGAAGATGAAGAGCATTTTGTACTAAAATGTCCCAAATATGAATTGGAAAGGTCAGAATTTTTTAATGACATACTAAATTATTGTCCAAATTTTACGACTTTAAGCAACAATTCATAATTCAAATGGCTGTTTATTCAGGAAGGTTTAACATTACTGAAAGCTTTTGCAACTGACATAAATAAATGCCTTATTATTCGAACTAACCAATAATGTATCAATTATTAATTGTATTGTATATTTAACTTACATTTATGCATATATATATTCGAACTAACCAATGATGTCTCAATTATTAATTGTATTGTATATTTACATTTATGCAAATATATATTCTTGTTTTATATTTATACTCAGATTATTCTTTGGTTAATGTCCTGGCTCTGAACCTACCATCATTTGATTTATTACAATAGTTGTACTTTGCTTGTATATAATTATGGAAATCATTGTATCAAATGGGCCCTATAATTGGATAATAAAAAGTTAAACAGACGTGTTTGTTTTTACACTTAAATAATGCGGTTGCTTATATGTCTGTTTGGCATCGCCTGGCCCGCAAAAAGTAACTAATAAATGACCAAGGGTTAATAATAGTTCAAGTTTGATTAAACAAGAATGTCAAGAAAGTGAAGAAATATTACCCAATAAGGGAATACACAACAAAACAGCAATAATATAAGATTACCTTGGATGAGAGAATAGGACGAATAGGACTGGAACCAAAAAACGCACAAAAATAACAAAGTACAAAAAAAAAGAAAAAGAAGAAAAAAAACAGGAAAAAATAAAATCAAAGCACCGATGGAGCTGAATCTCGAAGCCCTGAAAATCTACACGTGGCAAAACTTCATAGTCATCCAAAGAACTGCTACATACCTCTGCATGTATTAAGTTATTCCGTAATACGTGAAAATAATCGCATTGTGTGTCGATTTATTTCTATAAATATACAAATACAAATATTTATTGGTACGAACTCAATTACAATAATTGGTTAAGACCTATACAAATCTACCCCCGGTAATACATTTTAATCTAATACAATGTATGCAATACACTGTCACGGGTAAACAAATGTTATTTTCATCTTTGACAAATCACTGCGCGACAGGTACGTTGATCCGAGACGCAATATAAAAAAACGAGTAATTTCATAAACATGCATATTGTTTTCAATTTAATATATTAACACCGTATTCAATTCAAGAAAATGAAGAAATATAACTTAAAAACACAATGTATACGATTTTGAAAGAAACTTGCGCACTATATTTTATCGGAAGCACGAAGATAATCTTTTAGAGCTGTTAATAGGCTTGAAGCCTCACGTGATTTTTTCTTGTCATTATAACATCTCTCCAGCCATTTCATGGCTTCGAGATAATAAAAATATTACATAGAAAAAAATCAATCAATAAGGGCATACACAACAAAACGACAATAAGATTAGCGAAAATGCGCTGAAAAGGACGAATAGACCAGTTCATACAAACACACAAAAATATTAATAAAATTAAGTTAATAAAATCACAAAACAACAGATATATCTAACAAGAGGCTCTCAAGAGCCTGTATCGATCACCTGGAACATGGCTGACATAAAAGATGAATGGCATTTCCAATAGGGTCGAGAGTTTAAAATATGTTCCCGTTGGCGGCAATCCGTTGGATGAGGTACGGATCTGTTGGATACCTTTTGTGGAAGGGACCATCCAAGGACTATTGTGACTATGTTTGGTTCTAATTGGACTAGTAGTTTCTGAAAAGAAGATCTTTGAATGTGTTTTCCATAGGGTCCAATGCTAAAACTATGTTCCCCGCTGGCGGCCATCTTTGATGAGGTACGGACCTGTCGGATGCCTTTTTTGGAAGGGACCATTTAAGGACCATTGTGACTAAGTTTGGTTCTAACTGGACTAGTAGTTTCTGATAAGAATATCTTTGAATGTCTTTTCCCAAAAGGTTCAATGTAAAAACTATGTTCCCCGCTGGCGGCCATCTTGGATGAGGTATGGACCTGCCGGATACAATTTTTAAAGGGAATCAACCAAGGACTATTGTGACCAAGTTTGTTTCCAATTGGCCCTCTGGTTTCAGAGGAGAAGATCTTTGAATGAAACGTTTACGCTGGCTGGACGGACGGGCGGACGGCGGACGCCAAGCGATGGCAAAAGCTCACCCTGGCATAGCCAGGTGAGCTAAAAATGAAAAAAAAACCCGAAAATTTCTGAAATAGACATTTAAAATTAAAAAAAAAACAAAAGGCCCTCCAACTAAAACTGACAATATACACATGCTAAACGATATTCTCTTGCTCTGTTTAAATGAGTAATCAATAAATGTGTCAAATGTTGATCCTTATTTCCTAAATCATTTCTGTCTTTATCAAATATTCTTAAGACACATTTTACATTTTTTTCTTTTTCACGTTATATATATGTTTTAAATATGCAGTCTTAGAATGTACGTGAATCGTGTATAGTATTTTCCTTATTTTTGACTGTTTTGCTTGCATTTTTGTGTATTGCTTTTTATACATAAGACGAGAAGTTTCATATTTTGTTTAACTCTAAAGTATTTGTTTGAAAATTTGGAAGTTTTGAGTAAGTTGCTGTCGGATATTTTTGTGAACGTTATGTGTCCACGAGTTCTATATGTGTACATTGTTGTCTTCGTTTCTTGTGTATGGGTTAGATCTGATTATTATGACATGACTGAAATCAAGTAATATTTATTACTATTTTATAATTTATTTTTTAACCTTTTTTGGTCTTTGTTCTTTTGCTGAAAACTTATAAAGTCTTGGCACTATTGAAAAACGTGTAATATATTTCTTTTCGGATTTTTCTTTGACATCGGCATGACAGACTCTCATATAGTGTATTGCTTTCATGCATAGAAGACAGGAACTATTCAAATTAACGTTTTGCTACGACTGTAAATTTTTATGTTTGAAAATTTTAAATGAGTGTCTGTCGGATAACTTTTTGTATGCATGTGTGTTCTTTGTGTACATTCTTTTTGTAAGAGCTTACCTTTGGCAATGTTTGTTGTGTATCGCTTTGGTATATGTTTTAATGTTTGAAATCACTTTCTGTTTGGAACCCTAGACTATAATAATTGAATAATGTCAAAAAAAAAAAAAAAAAAAAAAAAAAAAAGTGCCTTTTTGTTTCGCAGAGTTGACACATAGGCATAACTATTCGTCGTCTTACTTACTTATGGTTATTTATGGTAATTTTCCAGCACAGGACCTATGGGTCCTCTTCGTATTTGTAAATCTTTGTTTTCATTTGTCACTTGACAGTCACTAGGAACCAAAGATTTGTAATTGTCGTGGTATAGTTCTTGGTTCTTCCAGTATTTGTCTAGTCTGTTTTTGAACGTATTTAGTGTAGGAGCGTTTATTACTGTGTCAGGTAGTTTATTCCACGTTCTTGCCACCCTCACCGTGAATGAAAACTTTCTTATATTTAAGTTTGCTCTTTGATGGACAATTTTCTTCGAATTAAATCTTGTACTAATTCTTAGTCCAGTTTCGTTCATTTGCTATAAAAATCTGTATGCATCTCTGTCATAGCACCCATTTACTATCTTGTAAACCTCGATCATATCCCCTTTTATTCTTCTAAATGCCAATGTTGGTAAATCTAGTTTTCTCAATCGTTCAGGATATGTCAAATTTTGCATACCAGGTAATTGCCTTGTTACTCTTTTTTGTACACTTTCTAGTTTTTCAACATGTTTCATTTTATAGGGTGACCAGACAGAGCTAGCATAATCTAGGTGAGTTCTGACTAGAGTTTTATATATAACTATGAAGGATTTATTATCCAAATGTCTAAAAGTCCTTCTCATGGCAGCAAATATTGCAGTAGCTTTATTTACTTTTTCGCACAGGTGGTTTTCAAACGATAACTCTGTGTCGATAATAACACCTACATCCTTCTCATGATTTACTTTTCAATATCTTGGCCGATGAGTTTATATGTATTATTCTCTGTATTGTTTTTATTACTAATTTTCATATGTTTGCATTTCTCAGGATGGAATTTTAATAGCCACTTATCGCTCCATTGTTCTAGCTTCCTCAGATCATCTTGCAGTATCATGTGATCTCTTTCATTCATAATTATTCTAAAAATCTTAGTGTCGTCTGCAAAGAGATAGGAGTCTGATTTAACTGTTTCGGGAAGATCGTTGATATATATCACAAAGAGAACTGGACCAAGAACTGAAGCCTGTAGTATACCAGATGTAACTTCCTCCCATTTCGATCCAGTCCCATTTACTACCACTTTCTGTAGTCTTTTGTTTAAAAAATCCTTTACCAAATTTAATGTAGAGCCTTTTATGCCATAGCTTTGCATTTTTGCCAAGAGACGTTGGTGTGGAACTTTGTCAAAGGCCTTTTGAAAGTCCATATATATATAAATACAGTCTATATACAATCCCTTATCAAGTGCTTCAGTCCATGTGTCTAATACCTCTAATAGTTGCAATGTAGTTGAGCGGCCAGTTATGAATCCATACTGCTTGTTTGAAAAAAGCTTTTGCTATTTCATGTGGGTAATTAGACTTTCTCTAATCATCTTCTCCATGGTTTTACATTCTACTGATGTTAAACTAACTGGTCTATAATTACTAGCCTTTTTTTTAATATTGCACTTACTGTTGCAGTTTTCCATTCTTCGGGTAATTTATTTTGGCTAAAGATAATATTTAATGGTTCAGTTATGGAGCTGGATATTTCTTTTAGCACTCTTGGATCTAATTCATCTGGTCCGGGTGACTTGTCTATTTTAAGTGAATTCAGTAATTTCAGAATATTTTCTTCTGTTATTTGCAGGTCGATTATTGTATTGACATTTTGGTCTAATTTAAGTTCTGGTATGATATCTATTGGTTCAATGGTAAACACGCTTGAAAAATATGTAGACAGAATATTTGCCTTCTCCTCATCAGTAGTGAATCGGGATACCCTAGACCACCTATACTCCCATAGAGCTAATGTTATAATCCCTAAATTCTTCCTGATTATGCAAATGAGCTTATGAGCCACGCCCATTTCCCTTATTTGGTCAAAAACCCTACTTCCAAGCGTCAAGAACGTAGAGCACCGTGAGCGTAGCGAAATGGTGTGAGAGTGGTGTGACGATTGGGATGGGGAAACTGGGTTCAGTATTCTAACCCTAACCTATTATTGTTTATCCTGTTTTTTTTATTCTTCGATTTTTGTTCATAGCTATCTCCTGTTGTTTTGTGCTCTCTTAGGTCTATGTTTTGTCTTGTCCTTACGGCACCCCAGCTTTTGCATCTGTTTATTGTTTTATTTCGTTCTGTATCATTATTGATTTTTTTCCCTCATCGTTTCCTGTATCTATATACTTTTCATTTAGGCAATAAATAATACACTAATTTACATAAATACATATTTTATTTTCCCCGTCATAAAGCAAGCATTGGTTAGGGAATAGGTGTCGGGAGGTTCCTAAAAATAAAAAATAATTGAAAAAAAATGTTGCTATTTTCCTTTTTCTCTCCTCCTCTCCCTTTAAGGCCCAATCCTCCTCTCAAATTCCCGAGGTAAGCACGCGAGCAGTACGAGCAGTGAAATGAGCACACGAGCAGTGAAAACGAGCAGCGAAATGAACACGTTGACATACCCTTAAATAGCGAATTTGTCACTTTTCACACCGCACAGCGGCGGCAGCAGCAGCAGCGGCAGCAATATTCCGAGATGAGCACACGAGCAGCACGAGCATCGAAATGAACTAGCGAGCAGTGAAAACGAGCAGCGTGAACATACCCTTAAACAGCGTATTTGTCGCTCTACCCACCGCACAGCGGCTGCAGCAGCAGCAGCAGCAATATTTCCAAGGTGAGCACGCGAGCAGTACGAGCAGCCAAATGAACACAAGAGCATACCCTTAAACAGCGAATATGTAGCTTTTCCCACCGCACAGCAGCAGCAGCAGCAGCAGCAGCAGCAATATTCCCAAGGTGAGCACGCGAGCAGTACGAGCAGCCAAATGAACACGCGAGCATACCCTTAAACAGCGAATATGTAGCTTTTCCCGACGCACAGCAGCAGCAATATTCCCGAGATGAGCACGCGAGCAGCACGAGCAGCGAAATGAGCATACGAGCAGTGAGACGAGCACGCGAGCAGCGACATTCCCAATCTGACCCTCTTTAAAGCTTTGTTCTGTAATATATCGTCATTCGTTCTTCGAATCCAGAGAGAGGAAGACGTCCATAATGTATCACTGCGACCTTTGTGAATACACAACCAATCGTCACTTCAATCTCGTACGCCACAAGAATCAGAAACACGACATGGAAGATACTTTGCCAAGTAATCGGATACAGAGTCCAACGTATCAGAGGAAAGCAATCACTCTAACGAATCTGCATATAGCAACGAGGAAAGTAACGACTCTAATACGTCAGAGGAGTCCACCGACGAAAGCACTGACGATGAAGATGACCAAGAGTCTCCATGGAAGCTGATCGTGAATCAAACATTTGACAAACTCGAAGCAGAATACACCAAGAAAGTAAGAGGACTTGATGGAAGAAGGACATGACTCCGAAAAGGCTCGTTTAGCCGCATATGAAGACATGAATAAAATTTTTAGAGACCATATGAGAAAACAATACCTGGAAACGGTGTTCTGGATGCAGGATTTCAACAAAGATCCAATTCACAAAAAGATCAAAGATACAGCCAAACGTTTAAGAATTAAAGAAGACTACGAAACCAGGGAATCTTGGCAATATGCAGTGAAGAAAAGAAAATATCTGTTAGATGACGTATTGGACGGATTCGAACCACCACCAATCGAAGACAGCAACGACTCGATGTAAATAAAAGAAAAGAAGAAAAGGGGGTGGGGGTAATGCGGCCTATCCGTAGGGTAGCCAGTCACAAGCCTGGAGAAACGCAGAGTGCCCCTTTGTTAAAATTCACCAAATGACCCCCTTGTCAAAATTTTGGACCCTCGTAGCACCCAAACTATTACAGATACTACCTCACAAATGTCTCCATTCGATTTAGAATGACAAAGATACCCCGAACACATATATAGTATGTCCTTAGTACTTGACTTAGGAAAAATTGCATTTTGGACCATTCCCGAAATTTTGAACCCCTTATAGCACCCCAAATAGATACCACCTCACAAATACCCCCATTCGATTAGAATACCAAAGTTACCCCGAAAACATATATAACATGCCTATAGTACTCGACTTAGAAAAAATCGTATTTTGGGCCATTCCCGAATTTTCGGGTACCTCTATCTCCCAAACGGTAAGAGATAGAGACTTGAAACCTTCACCAATCGCTGTAGGAGCTCGAAGTTACCCATATTGATATATACATTGTACGAGAAACGAACGATTCGAAGAACGAATGACGATATATTACAAAACAAAGCTTTAGATAGGGTCAGATTAGGAATGTCGCTGCTCGCGTGCTCGTTTCACTGCTCGTGTGCTCATTTCGCTACTCGTGCTGCTCGCATGCTCATCTCGGGAATAATGCTGCTGCTGCTGCTGTGCGGTGGGAAAAGCTACATATTCGCTGTTTAAGGGTATGTTCGCGTGTTCATTTGGCTGCTCGTACTGCTCGCGTGCTAACCTTGGAAATATTGCTGCTGCTGCTGCTGCAGCCGCTGTGCGGTGGGAAAAGCGACAAATACGCTGTTTAAGGGTATGTTCACGCTGCTCGTTTTCACTGCTCGTGTGCTCATTTCGCTGCTCGTGCTGCTCGCGTGCTCATCTCGGGGAATATTGCTGCTGCTGCTGCTGCTGCAGCCGCTGTGCGGTGTGAAGAACGACAAATTCGCCGTTTAAGGGTATGTTCACGTGCTCATTCCGCTGCTCGTTTTCACTGCTCGCTAGCTCATTTCGCTGCTCGTGCTGCTCGCGTGCTCATCTCGGAATATTGCTGCCGCTGCTGCTGCTGCCGCCGCTGTGCGGTGTGAAAAGTGACAAATTCGCTATTTAAAGGTATGTCAACGTGTTCATTTCGCTGCTCGTGTGCTCATTTCGCTGCTCGTACTGCTCGCGTGCTCATCTCGGGAATTTGAGAGGAGGATTGGGCCTTAAAGGGAGAGGAGGAGAGAAAAAGGAAAATGGTAACTTTTTTTTTCAATTATTTTTTAGTTTTAGGAACCTCCCAACACCAATTCCCTAACCCATGCTTGCTTTATGACGGGGAAAATAAAATATGTATTTATGTTAATTAGTGTATTATTTATTGCCTAATTGAAAAGTATATAGATACAGGAAACGATGAGGGAAAAAAATCAATAATGATACAGAACGAAATAAAACAATAAACAGATGCAAAAGCTGGGGTGCCGTAAGGACAAGACAAAACATAGACCTAAGAGAGCACAAAACAACAGGAGATAGCTATGAACAAAAATCGAAGAATAAAAAAAAACAGGATAAACAATAAGAGGTTATGGTTAGAATACTGAACGCGGTTGCCCCATCCCAATCGTCACACCACTCTCACACCATTTCGCTACGCTCACGGTGCTCTACGTTCTTGACGCTTGGAAGTAGGGTTTTTGACCAAATAAGGGAAATGGACGTGGCTTATAAGCTCATTTGCATAATCAGGAAGAATTTAGGGATTATAACATTAGCTCTATGGGAGTATAGGTGGTCTAGGGTGTCCCGATTCACTACTCTCGTCATTATCTGTTTTTGTTGATTTTATATCAGTCGTTATGGTATGTAGGTCCCCAATACCTTCTCTTGTCTTGGTTTTTGATTTAATATATTTCCATATCGCTTTGGAATTTTCCTTTGCTCTTTGTGCCAAGTCTTTTTTGTATTTCTTTTTAATTTATTTACATTACTCTTTACTTGATTTCGTACCTTATTATATTGTTTCCTAATATCTGGGTCTCAACTGCTTACTGCCTTTTTAGATAATCTATTTTTTTCTCTTATTTTTTCTCTTGTCTTTTCGTCCATGGGGAATGTATTCCCTTTACCAAACTGGCTAATTTTTCTTTTTGGTAAATATTTGTCTTAATTATTTATTATTATTTCTTTAAATTTGGTCCAGTTTTCACCGACTGAATTTTTATCACTTAATACAGATTTCCAATCAGTCTCGTCTAGGCTTCTTCTGAATTCATGGTATTTACCTTTACTGTAGAGCTTGGTATATTTCTATAACAGTTAAATTAAAAGGACATGACACAGTGGTCACTCTTGCCCAGTGAACTAAAGTACTCAATATTACTTATCATAATTTCTTCATTTGTAAAAACCAGATCTAAGATATTTGGTGTTTGTGTTCCTCTCCATCTAGTTGGTTTCTTAACATGTTGAAATAAAAAGCAATGCTGGAATGTTTCCACAAATTTATACTCTGGGCTGTCAGTATTTTCTCCTTTAGAATTGTAATTTTCCCAATCTATCTCTGGGTAATTAAAGTCTCCCATCATTAGTAGGTGGGTGAATCCCTTATTACTAGCCTCTCTTAATAGATCTCTTCGGGCGGTGATCTATATATGATATCAACCAAAAATTTGTCCATATTATTCAGTTTAATCTGTACAAACAGATTTCCTTAAAACTTGTGTCCATTTCTACTTGATTACCATTTAGTTCTTTATTTATGTACAATAATAGTCCTCTCCCATTAGCTTTATCCAAACATCTTATAATTATTTACTTCGGATATTGAATATTCTGCTATTTTTGGTTTGTATCTATTATTCTTTGGCTCAACCTCAGATATCCCAAGTACGTCTGGATTTTTATCCCTGGCCCTTACAATTAGTTTAGAGATCTTATTTGATACTTGATCCCAATTGGTATAAAAACAATTTAAAATAGGTAACACTAGAGTTCTATTTACATCATCGCCGTTAAAATCCAAAACACCAGAACTATTTACATTATTGTTTTTATTATTCATTTCTTTACCTTTATTACTCTTCTTGCCCATGGTGGGCCCCGAACTTTGTACTGGTAGTCCCCCGATACATCTTTATCCTGCTGATTTTTGGCATGCTGCCAAAGTTTTTTCTCTTGTTCCCTCTCTGTCTGTGTAAGATCATTGCTTACATTTACATTATTATATTTAGCCATTCTTTTAGCATAATGTATATTCTTAAATAATGTTATCTTATTATTTACATGTTCTAGGGTTACCAGTAGTGGCCTAGTTCCTTTTTTACTATCGTACCTCCCTAATCTTTTCTGGTTTTTTATTGTGTCATCTTCCATTGTTATCTTACTGTCAACAAACAGTTCTTTTATTTGATTCATGTCATATTCCAAACGATCCTTGTTATCGTCTGTTTCACATTCTGGTAATCCAAAAATAATTATATTATTTTCTCTTTTTTTTTCTTTCATTAATCTTGTCCATTATGCTTGTTGTCACCTCTGATTTATCTGTCTTACATGGGGATTCCTTAGCTACCATATTGGCATAAGTTTCATTTTTACTTTGGGCTTTGGAATCAATTTTTTGCTCAAGTATCTTAAGTCTAGACTCCAGCATATTGAAAATTTTATCGCACATATTTTCTAAATTTAATCCATTTGCTATATTTTCCTCCACATTTGTTTTACAAGGTGCACAAAACCACATTGAGTCTGATTAAGTCAGAATATCATATTCTGATTTGTTCTTTTTTAATCACTTTATACAAAATCTGTTTTTGTACCTTTGACACTCAAGTAATTTAGCATCAGAGTCTTTGAAGACTCTGTCACACTCTTTGCATGGTTCCTCAGCCGTGTCTATATTTTGACTTGTAATTCTACTGTTTCGTGACATTTTTAGTGTTAGAGACTTGTCTATTTTAGTCAAAATTGATTTTTATCTGGTTTTCTTTTATAATGCAAAGCTTCTTTGCATAAAACAGGCTACCTTATGTACATGCTTATAGTGCAAAGCTTCCTTGCAGAATTTCTTTTTGTGTATAACTTGCAAAGCTTCTTTGCAATATTGAATTATATGTATAATGCAAGGCTTCCCTGCAATATTTAGCTAACCTACTTTTATAGTTTAGGGAATTGTCAATTTTAATGCAAGGCTTCCCTGCAAAAATATCTTTTATATGTCATCTTGCAGAGCTTCTCTGCACTCATAGATCATTTAATATGATTTTTGCAAGGCTTCCCTATAATTATTGCCTAATCTTTATGTTTATGTGTGATATTATTATTATTTTTTTTTCACTTGCACTGCAAGGCGTCCTTGTAGTAGTTTGCTTTTTACCTTTAGCAGGGCGTCCCTGCAAAAGTGTCGACTCTAGTCAGATTTAATAAATTTTTACAGTAATATGCTGGGCTTCCCTGCAATCTAACTTATAAATAGATTATGCTTACCCTCACCTACTTAAGCAGAGCTTCTCTGCTCAGCGTTACTCCGATGCATGACGTCTTGTTTTCCAGAATATGCAGTGCTTCCCTGCAGTCTATTTACTTATTTTTCTATTCGATTTACACTAACAACTGTGTATGTAAAAGCAGAGCTTCTCTGCTACATACATTAAACAACAGTTATCTATTGTCCACAACTAAGTAGAGTTGCGTCCACTTCAATAACAACTTCAATAAATTTGAACAACCACAGTTTTGCTAAAGTTTTGCATGGGTAAACACCATCAGTATATACTCCATAGTTTTTATAATATTGAACTTTGGCTATGTGCTTTCCCTTTCTTGACACAACTAAATCTTGTGATATCCTTGGAATTTTAAAACTGTTTAACAATTTAAGTTGTTCACTAAAGTAATCAATTAAATCACATAGGTCTTTGTCGGCTTCTGACTTTTTTGACACGATTCTGGACTTTCTATATTTATTAATAATCAATGCTGGATATTGTTTGCGTTTTGTCACTTGGAGTGATCTCCCTTTGTTTACAACTTTTGTCACTAATGTTTCGCTCATGCCTGTTTTATTATAGTAAATACCGGTATATATGGAGTAGTAAGGACATTCTAAAAAGATAATGGTTGCTAAAGGATTGGCACGGTTACTTTTATCACGCAGGACTTTATATTTAGAAAGGATGAACTCCACATTTTGTATTTACACGTCCCAAACCATACAAGGATGATTGGTTCCCTAGCTTCCTTCACTTTAGATGTTAATTTCTCTATCAGGGTCTCGTCGTATACACTTCCCGCCTTTTTCGCTAAAACTTCAAAATTATCTTTCAAATTTCCTGGTATATAGTCTTTTAGCACAAGTCCTTTACTATCGGTGACAAGAATTACTTTTCTGCGCAGGTTAACTCTTTTTCTTACGTCGTCCTGCGTCGTTTGTCGGTTCTTGAATCCGCAACTCCTTCAAAACTACTAGTCCGATTCCAACCAAACTATCAGTGAATGTTGTTGTGCACCTGATACTTGAAATTTTGATTTTTACAGATTTTACAGGTCCACGGAGCCAAAATTGCTATTTGTCAGTCTGTGGGTTTTGAATCTGCAACTCCTTTAAAACCGCCAGTCCAATTCCTAGCAAACTTTCAGGATATGTTGTTCACCTGGTCTAGAATTTTGATTTTACAGATTTCAGAGGTTCACAGAGCTAAAATTGCTCATTTGTGGGTCTGTTGGTTTTTGAATCTGCAACTCTTTCAAAATTGCTAGTCCAATTCCAACCAAATTATCTTGATATTTTGTTCACCTGGTGTAGAAGTGCACCTAATACTTAGAATTTTCATTTTACAAATTTTAGAGGTTCACGGAGCCAAAATTGCTCATTTGTGGGTCTGTCGGATTTTGAATCCGTAACTCCTTCAAAACTGCTTGTCCAATTCCAGCCAAATTTTTATGATATGTTGTTCACATGGTGTAGATGCTCATCTCATACTAAGAATTTCCATTTTACATATTTTAGAGGTCCACAGAGCCAAAGTTGCTCATTTGTTATTCTGGTTAGTTAATCCTCAACTCCATCATAGCTATAAGTCAGATTCCAATCAAACTTGCAGGATATGTTGTTCACCTGATCTTGTTGTGCATCTTATACACAATATTTTGATTTTACAGATCTTGGAGATTCACTGAGCCGAAATATCTCATTTGTTAACTTAGTTTGTTTATGTGGTACTTTTCAAAACTAGAAGTCATATTCGAACCAACCTTTCAGAATAATTGTGCACCTGATACTTGAAATTTGGATTTTACAGATTTTAGAGGTTTACTTGGCCAAAAAATGGCTCTTCTGTAGTGCAGGCGACACTATGGAACACCCATCAATTTTCAATGCATTTAAAAAAATCTATTTCCAAACTTTTTGTTTGTGTGTATTGATGATTCGCTCTTCATCTTAGTTATATCTGTTGTAATTTATCATGTATGTATTTTTATCTTATTTTCGTTGGTTTTGTTTGTTTTTATTTTTTGGTTTGTTTGTTTTTATTTGTTTTTGTTTGTTTATTTCAATTTTTAGTCTTTTTAAGAACCAGTTTGTTTTTCCTCCTCATTGCCTTTTCGCATTATGTTTTTGTCGTTTTGTTGTGTATATTCCCTTATTGTTTGGTTGTTTTTTGGGTATGTATTTTTTTCCTTTCATTTTTGTGTCTGTTTTTTTTTCTTTTTTTTAATTTCTTGTTTTTTTTAAGTATTTCTTTTTTTCTGTGCTTTTTACATGCGTCACCAACGGTGACCGCAGGTCTAGGAGCCGCTCGACTCCGTCCGTCCGTCCGTCACGCTTTGGGGGTACCAAGTTTGTGTTATCTGGTGAGATTTGGATAAAAATTGTCAAATTTATTGATTGTTGAACTTAGTCATTTTTTTTTATCAAATTTTAACATCACGGTACTGAGTTTGTGTAATCTGAAACTCTGACACCTTATAACTGATGCTTTTGATACTTTCACAGTTGTTTTGGACACATTGAAGATGTGCACCTCCCCTTTTAGTGCGATTTGGATAAAAATTGTCGAATTTATCTATTGTTGAACTTAGTCATTTTTCATCAAATTTTAACATTATGCTTTGGGGTATCAAGTTTGTGTAATCTGAAACTCAGACACCTTATACCTGATGCTTTTGAAACTTTGCACAGTTGTTCTGAACACAATCAAGATGTGCATCTCCCCTTGTGGGCAGATTTGAATGAAAAATGTTGAAATTATTTATTGTTGAACTTGGCCATTTGTCAGCATATCTTAACATTACAGTGCCTGGTTTGTGTAATCTGAATTATTCACATCTCTGTCTAAATAATTCTGAAAGTTTGGACTGTTGTTTGAACACATTGATGATGTGAACCTCCCCTTTAGGCCAGTTGTGATTTTAAAAATGTCAAATCTATGAACTTGTACTTGTATCATATTATATCACCATGGTACTCATTTTTTGTCCAGAGACATTGCAGTGTTTTGAACGCACTGATCATTGACAGCTATTCTTGAATTTTTGCATTTTCTCATAAAGATTTAAAGTTTGTGTTTATTTGAAACTCAGGTTTGGTTCACCTTTGTTGAAGTCATATGGACTATTTTCATTTTATGCTTTTGTCAACTTTGTACATTTGTTTTTTTTTTCTTCTTTACTTAATATAATCTCAATTATAACTTGCATTTGAAGAATGTTCTGGTAATAAGGTAAATGAATACTTGTTTGAATTGGTAAACCTATACGTGACGTTCTGTTAGGTTGGGGTAAAAACAAATTCTTAGTTGACATGAGTTACGGTGACGCAGGTCCAGACATGTAATTAGTCTTGTGTTTTTACTACCGGGCCTATTCGATCTTTTCTCTCACTATACAAATCCTTGTTCAAAGTAATCTTATTGCTGTTTTGTTGTGTATTCCCTTATTGGGTGATATTTCTTTACTGTCTCGACATTCTTGTTTAATCATACTTGTAATAATATTAACCCTTGACCATTTATTAGTTACTTTTTGTGGCTTTCGTACAGATGATTATTAAGTCACTGTCACACTCTTTGATATCTGCGTGCAATTAACATACACCTGTGGCTTACCTGTACTGGTGAGCGTCCTGAAAAGTATGTAGGATTATACCCCGAGGTTGTATCTACATCATATCCAAGCGATTTGACCCAGATTTCTTCAATCGGAAGTTATAGCATATTTTTGCAACCCTTCTATTATATTTTATGCTAAAAATTGGACCTGATAGCCGCTTAATAGGCTTATTCGCGAATCCAATCAGTGACGTCACAAAATTAATTTTTTGGTTGGCAAAATTGTATTTCAGGAATAAATTGCATTGTATAGCAATGGGACAGAATTTTATTTTTTAAATAACTTTTTACATACTAGTCCGATTTTGGATCTGTAAAATGCATAATAAACCCCGAGATTTTCATATTTTTTCTACTGATTTACTTTTTCTAAATTTCCTCAGAATAATTTGAAATGTGTATTTCAAATATTTGGAAATTGTGAAAAATTTGAATACTTTACAAATACGTAAATTAGATCAAATAAAAATAATCAAATACGGAAAATTTTTATATCCTGTTTAACCGTAAAATTTCTTCAATTCAGATCAAAAGAAATTATCAAATTACCTTTAAAAACAAAACCATACAAGTTAATTGAAAATGACATTTTTATGACCCTAATTAATGATTACGATTTCTTGCCAGCCAAAAGGCTCAACAGGTAAAAATATCGAGGTAGTGACGTCACGGCGAATAAGCCTATATTAATCAGGGGAGGTAACTCCGGAAACTCGAAATTCATTAAAACCACATGGTAAACTTTTTAGACGAAACACCGTATGCATTGTTTTGTTGTTGACAGGTTGTGTGGTCTTTGTTTACACTGCACTTTATATAGGTATATAGCTAGTCCCTGAAAGAACAAAGGAGTGTGTCTCAAGATAATTTTAAAGGTGAATCTTATCATTTTAAAAAGGTTTGAAAAAAAAGAAATTTGCAACATGTCCAGTGGCATAAGCACTATCCACACCACCCCTTTTTTGTTCAATACCTGTATAACAGGGGATTTATTCCGGCAGTGTATTCCTTCCTTTTGGAAAAATGCACTGGGGTAGAATATCCACAACATCTAATTGACTAATCACAATGGAGTACTGACCGTGACGGAATAAACATCTGTCACGGAGGTGCATACCCTATTTTTTAAACTTATTTTTTTATCTTTTTTTTAATTTTTATTTTATTTATTTATTTTTTTTTTGTTATAGATATATGCATATATTTTTATGTATGTATACTTGCATTCCTGGATCAGACCACAGGGCCTTGTTACTAATAGACGATATTCCACTTTCAAATTTTTGGGTAATTGTCGACATCTTACCCCGAATCTACTGGAAACTGGTACCTGACGTCAGTTGAGCGTAATCTAGGAATTCTCCTATTTATTTTCTTGACTTAAAATAAATTGGTTGGAAATGACCCGCCTGGGATGAAATGTTGATTTATGACATGTTCAGCTTTTTTCAAATCATAAATACCTTTCATATGTTGATTGAAGAATTTACTCCCTTTGCCCTCATACAGCGGGACGCCATTTTTACCCCGTTTGACCTCTTTGACCCGCCATTCTAATATCCGGAACGTTCCGGAATTGGACTTTTGGAAGAACGTTTATTAGAAAAATTTATCATCCATGCATATACACTTCTTAAGGCACAAACCATTTGATTTCCGGGGGAGGGGGGATGCCTGGGATTTTCAGCCGGGCCAGAAAATTTTTTTGGCCTGCTTTGTGGGCCAGATTATTTTTTTCTGCTATACACTATGTTAAGAAATTTTGTTGAGCCAGGCTTTTTTCTAATGGACAAAGTCAGAGCCAGATTATTTTTTTCAACCCAGGTCCTGGCCAGAAATTTTTTTGATGTCAGCTGTGTGCTTAATGGTATCGGGCCCGTTTGCCCTGGGTTCGTTCGCCCTGGGTCCGTTTGCCCCTAGAGTTTGTTCGCCCTATTTTTTCATAAAGCTTAATCCAAGTACTATAACTATGAAGTCAATCTCAAACTTTCAAAAATGTTAATTATTTAATCACAAGGGATTAAAATACATTAATGTCCATAATATGATTTTTTTTTATTAATAAATCATTAGTCTAAATTAAGTTGAATGTAATTAAATGTTGATGAGGTATTTGTCTTTGATAGATTTATGATATTAATAATTAGCATGGATATGTACAAACACTGCAAGAAGGAACTGGTACACATAAAAGGAAGCTTATTTCACACTGAGCTTAATTTCTTTGATCTTGAGTATGTTTTACAAATAAAAAAATATCGGAAAAAAAAAACAAACCTGAAAAGACTGTGGAAAAAATAACAAAAACATAAGGAAGATACCAAAGGAAAAGTTATTTATTTTTTTACTTTCAAGTCACATAAGGAGAAAAAAACTTGCAAAAAATGCTTGGTGACTTCAAGATGAAGAAGAGCAACAATTTTTTAAACCTGAACCTGATTATTACGAATATATAGGGCGAATGGGTATTAGGGCGAATGGACCCAGGGCGAACGAGTATTAGGGGGAACAGGTAATAGGGCGAACGTGAATCAGGGCGAACGGACCCAGATTCGTGCTTAATGCTTGTATGTATTTTACTGATATCATTGTGTATAGGGTCGATTCAATAAATGTGTCCCTACTTGACCTTGACCAATCAAATGCAGTGATGTTGTGACTGATTTATTTTTTGCCTATAACTGACTTACCGACCGTTCCTTTGTAAAAGGATGACAAAATGTTGCATTGTGTATAAAAGTACACAATATTGTGTCTTTTTCATTCAACATTTGATGACAACGTGTTTTCTTTAACACAGAAGCTGACAAAAGAACTGACGGTGGGGACAGATTTATATTGAATCGGTTCTAATGTTTGTATGCTTCTTAATGTATATGTGCATGCTTTTAATTTTTGTGTTGTTACTGTTATTAATAGTCAATGCTAAAAGCTTTTACTAAAGCTTGTGTTATGTATTGTTCACTACATATCGACTTTAAATAAAACTTTGAATTTGAATTAAATTTGAATACAAGAAAAATAAAGTTATATAGAAATAAAAATACAAATAAAAAGAGTATCCAAGTATGTCTAGTATATGCAACATCTGAGGAAGGAGACTTACATATTTTTCAGCTCAATGTAATGTGCAAATAAAAAATTCAATAAAAAAAAAACAAATAAATAAATATATGTATAGCAACATAATATTTCCCTAAGGAAGCAACTAAATGTAAGCATGCAATAAATTTTCATATTGCACCAGTACAAATATGACTTAAATATTATGACATCTTCGACAATCAAAATCCCATTTTGAACAGAAATTTTAGTGTTGCTATACAATAAAAGGGTTATTGCATGACTATTTGGGAATAATATCCCTCGTCGAATATATATTGCACTCCCAAGGTCGCGTGCAATGTAATGATATTCATTTGAATCCAGGACCTGATGTATCACGTTATAAGTCTAGTAATATCTCTATAGTAAATCTCAATGTAAACTCTGTACGCCATAAAACTGATCTAATATCTGCTGAACTTGGGGGACATGATATCATTTGTCTTACAGAATCAAAACTTGATAACTCTGTAAATAGCAATGACATTGCATTGATGATTATCATAACCCAGATTTATTTAGAAAAGATAGGATGCAAGATAGGGGAGGTGGAATTATTTTGTATATTAGAAATAATTTATTGGCAAAAAGAAGGTCTGATCTAGAAATCCCAGAGATCGAATCACTTTGCGTAGAGATCGATACTTTAAACCATAAGTTTTTACTTGCATGTTTCTATCGCCAACCACAAGCTCGAGTATCAGCTTGGGATTGCTTTGTTAATTTCTTTGATAATTGTATCGATTGTGGTATTGATAATATATTTCTTCTCGGTGATATTAATGTAGATCTTCTTACTATTAATAATCAACACAGATTTCATAGATTATGCCTAAGAACTGGTATTCAGAACATGATAACTGAACCCACCAGAATTAACCCCACATCTTCAACTCTTATAGATCCTATTTTGACTAACAATCCAGGATTAATTAAGGATAGTTATACCTTAGCAAATTTTTGTAGTGACCATTGTCCTTCAGTTAGTGAGCTTAACTTTGTAATCCCACGTGAAAAATCTTTCATTAAGGAAATTTGGGATTTTGATAATGCAAATTATGATAATATAAACCAACACCTGCAAGGTTTTAACTGGGATAATAAAATAAATCACTTAAATGATTTAAACCTCATCAATGATGAGATAAACAAAGAAATTATTAATGCTATGAATTAATTTGTACCTAAGAAGAAATTTCGAGTAAGACACAAGGACAAACCTTGGATTAATAAGGCCAAATAAAAAAATAGGTGTGGTTCCGGTCACCCCTCTGAAAAAAATAGGGTCGGTAGGTCGGGATTTTTTTTTATTTTATTTTTTTATTTTTTTAAATCATATATAATACTTAACATGTAAATGCATTGTAACCTATGATATAAAACCATGTATTATCCCCACATTTTATCCTAAAAATGATGTGGATACTTAAGGATTTGTCCAAGTTCCCAGATGATCGATTTTTAGTCTCAGTTCAAGCCAAACGATCGTTCTTAACACTATGTGACTTGATAAATACTATAGGTTGTTATGAAGTGGAACATTCCTAACAGTTATAAAGAGAAGGTTATTTCCACCAAAATTTATATTTTCATATCATAATCTTGAATATTTCATTAGCCGCCGTAACTTTTGAGGATGTCAACAAACCATGTGATCGGTAAAGTGTCGATATAGCTGACAATATGCTATTTATATCACATTGACTCTTGACAATATTTTATTCACAACAGATGTAAAAGAAGAGGCTTAAGTCTCCTTTAAATTTATCCCGCAACAGTTTAATAGGCTTTGAAGCCTCTGAAATATTAAATAACATGTGAAATAAATACGGATACGACAGTCCGCGCCGAACTCGTTCCGAAGTTATGATTGCACGAAAACTTCCTGATGGGAAATAACTTCAATTTTCGCGGCGTTTGAGCTCGTTTCTCATCAAATACTTCATAAAAAGGTTCCGATAAAGTAAATAGTTGATAAACTATGATAATACCGATTTACAGTTTCAAAATAACTACGATCTTGCCGCTGATCCCTACTTAAACTTTGTCAGTAAAAAGTGGCCATAAAACAACGGCAGTAGAATACCGAAGGAACAAAGGGGTGACATTCACAAAAATCAAAGTCCAAAGACAGGGCAAAAACGAGAACACAGAAAACAATGATGTTAGACACAAAAACAATGACGCCAGACAGACACAAAGCACAGAACCAGAAACCACAACATTCAGAACAAAGGCACTCACAGTGTGAACTCCAGTGAAAACTAGGGTCGGTCGTTTTATTTCTATTTTTTTTTTACTTTTTGGGTTAAAAAAGTCTAGGGTCGGCAGGAAAAAATAGGGTCGGTCGGGTGACCGGAACCACACCTATTTTTTTATTTGGTCTAATGATATTAAACGCAAAATGCGTAGGAGAAATCGTATACATAAAAGAGCTGTTGGACGTAACCTTGCAGGTGATTGGGAGAGTTTTAGAAACATTAGAAATGAGGTTATTCAAATGGTCAGGGAAGCTAAAAGAATTATATTATTAACCTACAAAATTCTTTAGTTGATAAATCAATCCCACCAGGAAAGTGGTGGAGAATAGCTAAAGGTATTACTAAATTTAAAAATAAAGTTAGCAATAAGGGTCCAATTAAGGTTCATGGTGAATTTTTTTACCACCCTGCTGAGAAAGCAACTGCCATAAATGATTATTTTGCCTCTGTTTCATCTCTGGATAATGAACCGGAACCACCTAATATCCCTCCACTCTCGCCTTATGAGCTCTAAAACATAATAATAATTGAACAAGAAGTTATAGTTATCGATCAGTTTCAAATTCTGAACATAAACAAATCGATCAGTTTCAAATTCTAAACATAAACAAACCTGCTGGGCCAGACAATTTACCACCAAAATTTTTGAAAGCTGTCTTCCCGTCGCTGGTGAAGCCCATTACTATACTGTTTAATAAAAGTTTACAATGCGGAGTTTTTCCCAGCGACTGGAAGTTAGCCAATGTTACTGCTGTTTATAAAGGAAAGGGTGGAAGTGAGAATGTTTCAAATTATAGACCAATATCTGTAACTAGTTGCTTTGGTAAAATGTTGGAAAAAATAATTTTTAGACATCTTCACAATTACATTCTCCAAAACCAGATTCTGACTGATAACCAATCTGGGTTTCTTCATAAAGACTCAACAGTCAACCAATTATTAGTTATATATGACGTCATTATGAAAAATTTAGATGCAGGCAAAGATGTAAGGTTCATTTTTTGTGATGTCTCCAAGGCCTTTGACAGGGTATGGCACAGGGGATTATTATATAAGCAGCTGCAAAATTGTGGAATAAATGGAAATTTATTAAACTGGTTCAGAAGTTATCTCTCAGATATGGGGTACAGTTAATCACTATTTATGGCTTCATTGGATAATTATGGTATTAAATCATCAGCTGATAGGTATTTAAATTATTGAAATTAATGTTTTTGTGCATTTTTTGTCATGAAAAAATAACTAATTCTTGCAAATTTTGTAAAATTTAGCGTGAGTACCAAGGTGTTGGGAAAAGAAACCCATTATAACAGTGCCTTACACATCTAGTTAATGGTCCTAGGTCAAAATAATAAATAGAAAAATTGTATTTCATACATTGTAGTACATGTAACTTGTACAGCCATTGAGACTAACATTAAAACATAAATATTCAAAAAAAAATATTCAACTTATCATAAATGATTAGGGCATTGAGGAAAAAAAAATAAAACATATCAATAATTTTCCAAGCATTTTGCTAGACTCTGATAAAAGGTGTCTTTCCCAATAAAAATTAGTTCAAAATAATACAGAAGTCCCAAAACCTTTTGGTGTATAACCCTCTAATTTTGATTACATAATAACCAGATTTGGCATTTCAACTTCCAAAATAGGCCAAAAACTCCTCTTTCTCAAACTATTCTGATAACCCCTGGTGACAAACAATATACAGACAAATTAAAGTATCTCTTGTCTATCTGGAGTAACTCAATATTTTTACAAACAGGACATAAACAGGCTTTGCTTAAAAGTGTAATTTTAAAAACTTGAAGAAAAACTTTTCATACAAGTTATCCTTGGTACACAAGTGGTGCCCTTAGGTACTCAGACTACAACGTTACATGCAAAAGTGCCCTTTGTTTTTTCAAATTTGATGCTATGCGTAAAAGTGCCCTTCTCATGCGCCCCTCTATTTTCAATTTCTAGCTGGAACACTGTCTCTGATCGGAGACAATGAGTCTGTATGGACGGAAGTTCTTCTCCCTGGAAAACCATCAATGCTGGAGTTCCACAGGGATCTATACTTGGTCCATATTTGTTTATTTTGTTCGTCAATGACATAGTAGATGTTGTCTCTAATAATTTTAAACTTTTTGCTGATGATACATCGCTCTACTGTGTTGTTGACGACCATAATTCAGCCTCTGAGTCTTTGAATGATCACTTGAATGAATTACATACCTGGTCCTCAAATTGGGGTGTTAAATTTAATTCTACTAAGACTAAATCTATGCTATTTACTAGAAAACAAAATGTTGACTGTCCAGCATTATATATGGACAACACGCCACTTGAAGAGACTAACACCCATAAACATTTAGGGCTGACCTTCAATTCTAAAGGTCTTTGGAGAGATCACATTGATGAAATCTACACCAAAGCCTGCTCACGTCTCAATATATTGAGAATGTTGAAATATAATGTTGACAGAACGTCCCTAGAAAAATTATATATAGGTTTTATTAGACCAATCTTAGAATATGGTAATATTGTTTGGGATAACTGTACCCAGCAGGAATCAAATCTAATTGAGTCAGTTCAATATGAAGCTGCTCGCATTATAACCGGAACGAGAAGGGGAACCTCCAGATCAAAATTGTATAAAGAATTAGGCTGGGAATCATTGGAAGTAAGACGCAAAAATCAAAAGTTGATTCTTGTTTATAAGGCCCTACATGGTGACCTTCCTTCTTATTTTTCTGATCATTTTTTCACTCATGTTAATAATAATGATGATTTTCCACTTAGAAACCCTCGTTATTTTAAAATACCATACGCACGCACAGAATCGTATAAAAAAAGTTTTTTTCCAAGTGCATTAGATGCATGGAATCAGTTAGATGTAGATACTCAAAATATCACATCAATTTCTTTCTTTAAAAATAAACTCAACCAAGATCTGAATAAAGCGCCGAAGCATTTTGCCATTGGACCTCGAAGACTAAATATTATTTACTGCCAGCTTCGAAATGAGGTTAGCAATCTAAAACATCATTTATTTCTTTCTCACTTGTCTGAGAGCTCTCTATGTGAGTGTGGTATGGGTATTGAGGATAACTTTCATTACTTCTGGGTCTGTCCTAAATATATTCAACAGCGTGTTCAACTCTCTTTGCAACTCAGAAAATTTGGGAATATATTGGATTTAAATACTCTTCTTGGATACAATAACAGTGATATATCATCTGATGAAAATACAGAAATTACCATGGCAGTCTTGTCTTATATTGATACTACTAAAAGGTTTAATTAACACAGTGATGCTGCATGCACATATGAATACTTTAGTTACATTATTATTTATCAAAGTGTTTGATGTCATCATCCCTAACAGCAAGTTTCAAATGTCATTTCTTTTTGTTTTGTTTGTTTATCTTTTTTTCCTAGTTGTGTATTCTCTATTTTTATTTATCTTTCATCCCATTTTGGATTCATTCTGCCTGATTTATATGAAAAATAAAATAATCATTAAAATTATATAAAAAAAAATAGTTCAATTATTAAATCATTGATGGGCTACAAACCATTTTTATTCCTCCATTAAATATCCAAAATATACTTCAAGATATATATAGATACATAAATTCTAAGAAATGTTTCATCTTATACTCTAATAATTTATATTTGTTCGCTGTTATTAGACTTGGAAATATCTGAAAAATATATTTGTGTCAAATGTATCTCCTATCTATTTATATATATATGTATATATTGTTGTATGTTCCATCTTGTAGGGAGAGGATATATATAAGCTATGCCTGTTATCCGATCCCATTGAATACATTTATATTCAATAAAATATTTGAAATGAAAAAATGCAATGTAAAATTCTACTCGGGACAATATTACCCAATATTCATGCAATAACCCTGTAATATACATGTAAAACAAGCAAAAAAATGATTAGACAAGACAAAAAAAAACAAACAAACAACTATACAAAAAACAATACCCAAATAAAGATGCTGAAAACATATTGGCAGGACATTGGGCCTAATTAAATCAACATTTTCCATCAAAATAATATTTAGAGTTTAGATGGACAATATACAAGGCCATTTACATCTTTTAGGTCATTTGTCGAACCCATATCAGGTATGACATTGATCATGACAAAAGGCTACTTTCTTTCACACTTGGTTTGTTTTGTATTGAATAGGTTATACTAGTATGTGTTCCTGTGGTTAATGATTAAACTTGTTTGATGGAAAAGTTATGGTTGTTTGGTAAGTACATGTAAATACTTCAGTTTAAACTATATATATACATGTATATATATATATCATCTAACTTTAATGTTTTTGTTTAATTCCTATTCTTATAACTTTTGGACACTGATGCAGATATATTGTAGTCACTGAAAGATGTCCTTGGGAGAGGTCTTCGTTGTGATACATGTAACTTGATTCCAATCCACATTGTACAATTTTATTTGTAAAATTATTTACAAATGAACTACTTTAATTAAACACAATGGTCCAAATTCTATTCAATAAATTCATCATTTTGGGTATTATAACCTAGTTTGTTAATTTTCTGAATTCGATAGTTTCTCTGTAAACTCAACAGTGCAATTATTTTGACAACGTGCAACAACATGAAATTATAAACAACAAAAGCAGTGACGGATTTAGGGGGGTGGGTGGGGCTTGGGCCCCTCCTTAGGTTGGAAAAAATTTAAAATTCCCAGGGGGGTTTAAAAAAATTGGGTTCGGGCCTCCCTCATGGAAAAATTTTGCCCCCCCCCCCCTTAGCAGTAAATCTGGATCCACCACTAAAAAGTTGCAGCTTATGAATCTGCACTCAAAATTCACCTCAATATCACAGATGAATTAGGTATACCTTGTTTTTGCTAATTGTTAAACCCTTTTTGCTGTTGGGGGCACTCTATTACTTTTGTTAGATAATTACTGACAAAGTAGTCAACTACTAAACATACAATTAAGAAAGAGGTTCAGTAAATAAGTGGGATTATATGTATAAATATAGATGTTTCACCAAAGGAAGAGGCTTTTGTCTACTTGTATGAAAAACACAAAGATTATATTAATGATTTTCATTGTCATGTTGTCAGGATTGTAGCCAGATTTGTGTAAAATTTCGTATCATGTGTATAGGAGTTAGTTAAAAATTCAAACTTGCTGCAAAGCAAGCTATAGCAATAACGATAGAGAATTCTTGCAAAAAAAAAAGAAGAAAAAAAAAAAAAAAATGGTCATTTAGAGTTTTAGAAAAACTAAGCCTGACCAAAAAATAACTGTAATTCAAACACTATGATGGCTACGTTAACGTTGATTTCCAAAAACTCAAGGTCTTTGAAAGTTTACAAGACGCTAAACTATGGCAGGCCTAAGTGGACAAAAATGTTTGACTATTTATTAATATTATTATTAATAATAACATTTTATGAATATTTATAATTCAATTGTTAATATTTATAATTCATGTATTAATATCTATAAATGGAAAGGAGTTATCAATATTTATTTTGAATTGTAAATATTAATAAATGAATTACAAATATTTATAAATGAATTACAAATATTTATAAATGAATTATAAATATAAAAAAAAAAATCAAGTATCAATATTCATAATTGAATTATTAATATTTCAACAGGTTTTTATATCCCCGCTTTATAGTAGTGGGGGGTATACTGGCTTACCTCCGTTCGTTTTCTTTTTGCATTATTTTAGGTCATCCAGTTCTTTGATCCATCATACTTCATGCGTACTGCAAAAATTGAGGTTCTGTTAATACAGTAATGCTGTCGCTGTCTGTAGACACTTTTATTTTTGGTTGATAACTTAAGTTCCAGTTCATCAGCCAATCGTCATAGTTTAAAATAAGACCATATTCAAAGATATTCTTCTCAGAAACTAATAGTCCAATAAGAACCCAAACTAAGTCACAGTGGTCATTTAGAAGATGATAACTTCCAAAAACGTTTCCAGTAGGTCTGTACCTCATCCTAGATGGCAGCTAGCAGGGAACATAGTTTAACACTGGACCCTATCGGAAATACACTCAAAGATATTCATCTAAGAATTTACTTGTCTAATGGGAGCCAAACTTGGTCACAATGGCACTTAGATGGTCGATTCCTTCAAACAAAAAATATCTTGCAGACCCTTTTATCTAAGATAGCCGCCAGCTTAGAACACAGTTTAACATTGGAATTTATTGAAAACACATTCAAAGATTGTCTTCGCAGAAACAACTACTTGTAATCCAATTCTAACCAAACTTAGTCACTACCTTGCAAATAAGGTATCTGAGAGCTCGGTACTTCATTTGAAGGCCCTGTCACACTACAATGTTTTAGCTGACGTGTGCCGACGTTCGCGATTTTATTGTAAGAACGTTGGCACACGCCGAAGAAATTTAGAAAATTCTCTTGTTTGACGCATTCATAACGCCAGGCCAACGAACTACAACCCACGAAAAACTTATCCATAACTTGTCTGCAACGCCCACAAATCGTGTAACAGCGTATGACGACGTTTCAAAGGCGGTTGACTAGCGTACTTGACATTTATCATATGTTTAGTAATAAATACAGACGTTTTGAATATGTGATACAGTGCTTGACGTTCATTCCGTATTCACACTATGACGTCATACCCTTTATTGCATACCCTTTATCGCATGGCTTACCCTTTATCACATACCCTTTTTCGAAAAAAAAAATCCTTTTTTTTTTATTAAAAAAAATTTTCGGGGGTTAAATTTTTTTGATGGGGGCAAATTTTTTTTTTGGGGGGGGGGAGGATAACAAAGATTTATTTTGGGTGAAATTGTTTTGTGAGGATCAGTTCAAAATATCTAGCAAACTTTTTTCCTTTACATGTTAGATTTAGTCCAAAACTTCTAGTCCTTTCCGCCCATTTTCGAATTTTCCTCTTCACAAAATACATGTACATGCATTTTTCTCTTACCGTTTCAATTTTTGAGTTTTTTTTTCGGATTAATGGTCCTCTGTTTAAATATATGATAAACTGTATAATACATGGCAAAATCCGTATCACATGCTGTATCATCCCTCGACCAATATCAGCCCTCGGGCCAGATCCCCTCGTGCTGATATTGGTAACTGGGGATGATACGGCATGTGATACGGAATTTGCCATGTATTATTCCCTATATAAAAACATAAGATACACCAGGAAACTCGATTTCCTCAAAATGATAGGTTTTAACCTTTGTGCCTATGGCAATTATGGCAATTAAGTGCTCCATTATCCATTACAAACAATTTTATGCCCGTTTCAAAAAAAAAAAAAAATGACAGGAAATTTCTTCATATATCCTAGATAATGCTTACCTCTGTAATGAAAATACAATGATCAATTGTATGAAAAAGTAAGGAAATGGGGTAAATGACGAGAAGACAACATCCCATATCCAGGTTAAAACGACCCAAAACAAAGCACCTAGGGGTCACCGTACGGTCTTCAACACAGTGAGGAACCTCACACCATATAGCAAGCCCTAAATGGCCCCAAATAGGCAAATAAGTGAATTAATCAATGGAAACAAACCACATTCAATAATCCAAATATCAAGAAACTAAAATTTTATGAGAAAACAAGGACAAGCCCATGACCAACATATTCCTGACTTGGGACAAACGCAAAAGTTGTGGTGGGGTTAACGTTTTCTTGGATCCAATCCCCCCTTTGTGTGGTGAATGGCTAAAAAATAAATACACAAAAAGACTCACAGTAAAAATCAAACTAGAAAAAAGTCCAACTGATCAAGACGAGTACCCTTACAACGAAGTATATAAAACATGAAGACAATACACACAGGTACTGTCCGGACAAATGCTCGCAGTTACTGGCAGCTAGCTTAGGACGTAATATGTTTTTTCTCAAAACTATAAATTTTTTGGCAATGGCAAAGGTATCTTATCTTATTTCCAATTCTGTAGATTTTAATTTTACATCACACACAACATTCCTAGGAAAATTGACTGGGCCAGTGATAATAGTTTTTAAGATACGGTGAAAGCATCGAAAATGTCATTTCCCAAAAAGGTACTATAGGACGNCTATAACGTTCTAGCCAACGTGTGCCGACGTTCGCGAATTTTGATAAAAACGTTGGCATACGCCGAAGAAAATGAAGAAATTCTCTTGTTGGACGCATTCATAGCGTCAGGCTAATGGCCTATAACGCACGGAAAACTTATCCATAACTTGAATGCAACGCTCACAAAACGTGTAACAGCGTATGACAACGTTGCAAAGGCGTTTTAGGGAGCAACCATTTGATTTTTATGGGGGGGGGCTATGGTCAAATTTTCCATCCTGCCTTTTTATTTTTGGAAAATTGAAAGCCTGCGTTTTTTTTGCGCGCTTACGCGCGCCTGACTTTTTCTTTTCAATATCCTTAAAATTATACAGCGAAATCTACCATCCTGCATTTTTTTTTCAGGACAAGTACTGTCCTGGTTATTTTTTTCAAGATTTTTGGCGTCCTGCCTTTTTATTTTGAATTTGACCATAGCCCCCATAAAAATCAAATGGTCGTTCCCTTACTAGCGTACTTGACGGTCTTCTGGCATTCATAGAGCGTCTGTGTAGCGTTTTGACGATCTTTGTAAGATCAGCTTGAAATTCTTCATCTCAATGTCATTTGCAAATGTAGAAATTGATTAGAAATGCCATCGAAAAATACCACAAATTTGCAGGAGGGATAAGTCCCTCAAAAATTAAAAAAATAATTCAAAACAATGTCAGTTTGATTCTGAAATAAATAAGCTTTTTACATTACTTTGGAATTTTGTCTTGCTCTTTAACCATTATTTTTTATAATAAAACATCGGCTTATACGTTATTCCTTAGTTACAAAGACTCCCGGTTTGCGTTCTCTACACGTTTTAAACAACTTTCGAGAAATTACTTCTTATCGCACACATTGCGTGCATAACGCACCTCTAGCGTTCGTCTAACGTCTGCATAACTTACCAACAACACGTTGGCGAACGTCGTGAAATTTTGAGCATATTCAAAATTTTCCGACGCACCCAACGTTCAACAACGCACGCCAATGTGTGTCAACGTGTTGGTAACGTGTTACGAACGTATTCCAACTTATACAACGCACACCAGCGTGTACGAAAATATTCTCACACTCTGGGCACACGTTGTTGCTGTGCGTTATAGTGTGACAGAGCCTTTAGAGAACATCTGTATAGCGTTTTGACAATCTTTCGTCAGATCAGCTGGAAATTCTTCACCCCAATGTCATTTGCAAATGTAGAAATGGATAGAAATGTCACAGAAAAAATAGAACGGATTTACAGGAGGGGAAGGTCCCCAAAAATCACAAAATTTATGTCAGTCTAAAATAAAGCAGTTATTAACATTCCAATGAAATTTAACTTGCTTTTTATACGACCGCAAAAAAATTGAGGTCGTATAATGGTATGGCGCTGTCGTTGTCGTCGTCGTTGTCTTCGTCGTATGTAGACACTTTTGTTTTGGTCAATAACTTAAGTTCCACTTGATCAATCCTTCTGAAATTTTGACACAGTGTTCCTTGGCACAAAAGGAAGGCTGGGTATGGTTTCGCTTATTTTGGCCCTACCCGTTTTTAAAAAAGGGGCCAAAAAGGGCAAAATTTGGTGTTTTCACATATTTGGCTGTAGAATATTTATTATATATCAGATTTTGGTGGGTTTTCTTTCAGTGCGGTCCTTATTAAATTTCCAATCTAATGTATGCTAACGGATTCAACGTGGCATGTCCCGTTCATGAGATAAATGGGGTCCAAAAGGGGCGAATTTCAAAAAATTCATTTTTTTTATTTTTAGTCCGATTTTGATGCCGTTTTTTTGCCATGGATTCCTTATGAAAAATAAACATAGCACTGCACCAGCAGATTTTTGATAACTTGCTTCCTTTCTGAATTATGAGGGGCCAAACATGAAGATTACATAAAAAATTTATTTTTCATCCGATTTCGATGGGATGAACTCCTCTTGATATAAGCTTTCAGTAGTATGCCAACAGATTGGGGGTAGCTCTTACCGTTTTCGAGTTACAAGGGGTCAAAGGGGCCAAAATTGCAATTTTCAGAAATATGTAAAATCATTATTTTTCATCAGATTTCGATAGGATTTTTTTCTTTGGATTCCTCTTGAGATAAGCTTTCAGTTGCATGTTTACAGATTTGGCGTAGCTTCCACGGTTTCCGAGCTACAAGGGGTGAAAGGGGCCAAAATTGCAATTTTTTTAAATATGTGAAATCTTTATTTTTCATCGGATTTTGATGGGATTTTTTTTTCTTTGGATTCCTCTTGATATAGGCTTTTGGTAGTATGTCAACATATTTGGTGCAGAACATACCATTTTCAAGCTATAAGGGGTCAATTTTAAGGTGCTGAAATTGCAATTTTCAAAATGTGTAAAATTTTAAATTTTTTTGTGGATTTTAATGGGTTTGTTTCTTCGGATTCCTCTTATCGTATAGTTAAAGTAATATGTTGACCGTTGACCAATTTGACATACCTCTTACCATCTATCTATCGATCTATATAAGGAATCATAAGAGCTAATTTTTATTTGCCTTAGTTTGTGTGCAGCTATACTGGATCAAGCTCTTTATTGTGACCATTTAATTACTGTATCAAGCTCTTTACTGTGTCCTCATTCATTGTTCAAATTTCAGTGTTCGACATGCTGCGGTCGTATCATCACCCCTATTAAGCTGAGTTCTCGGTAATAGGAATTGTCCGGTTTAGAGTTCGCGTATAAGTGGTTTAGTCCCTTTGAATAACGTTTTGTCCGGTTCTAAAAATGTCAACAAAACAGAATTTTCACCATAAAACATGAAATTCACAAGTTATTATTACACCTTGTTACATACATTTATTAATCATTTATTCAGCTACCTCTTGACCAAGATTTGGTAAGAACTATGCAAAAAAATGAGCATAAGATAAAGCAGAAACGTGTAAGTTTTGTACTAAAACTTGATCACTAAATAAACCAATTATTTCAATTTTTCTGGAAATGGTACTTTATATATAGGTATTAGAACCTACATATATAATATATTTAAAATCTTGAAGCTCATTAAGACGCAGGACACAAACAAAATGCATTTGCAAAAATGGTGGATAATGTTTTGGTAAGGTATGGATAATGTTTAGCCACGACTTGGAGCTGTTTAATCCCGGTTTATGATAATGTTTATGTAGAAAGCTAAACATTGAATGGGTGCTTTGTTTAGGCTTCCGATTACCTTATATGTGAAATAAAATCGTGTACATATCCTTAGCAAGTATATAAAAAAAACACAGACATCGCCGATTGTGCAATATTTTACGAAAGTATATGGAGTAAATGAACATGAGACCATAACACATTTGTTTACTCCAACTGCCACTGTGTGGCCATTTCGGAAATTAATTTCTCATCAGCAGCAATAGAACCAACTGAACGTAGGAAATCCACAATTTCAATAAATGTTGAAATTCAATTATTATTGGACCCAAGTAATATTTAGATTATCTCATCTGAAACATTGTAACCACTATGATTCGAGTCATTCGACAGATCGTTACAATGTTTCTATTTCGCAAATGATACTAGACATTTTTTTAGAAGATTCAAACTTGCAAACATCTACTATGACTTAACACAGAAGTAATAGTTGGCAGTGTGACAGACGCGTGGAGCACAATATGCTAGCCTGATGATGCCTCCAGTTTTTTGTGTGGGTTCAAATTGTTAGTGCTTTAGTTTTGTATTGTTCTTGTTTATTTATTTTGTTGTTTTATCTTTGTCATATCGTCTCCATTAGTGCTATTCCCCTGTTTTGGGGGTTTGCTTGTGATTTTTTCCCCTTTTCTTCCATTTTGCTATGGCATTCTGTTGCAGATGCATTCTGAAAACAAACTATACCAAACTGGCCAGAAATGATGTATGGAATATCTTTTACAAAACTACGCCATTTCCTTTCAATACGACAATAAACAAGGATATCATCTCGGAACATAGTTTGCGGTATTCATCTTGGGAAGTAAGTGAGAACCGAACTGTCAATCCAAAACGAACAATCCAAGGACAACAGCAACATCGGAAAAACAAAAAAAACAATGACATAACATGAGTACGGCACAGAAAAGAAAAATGGAGACACACAAATTACAAACACGGACCCAATAAAAAGATGAGTGATCATGTACCAGTATAGTAAGCTTCTCCTGCGTGTTATAATACACCCACCGTGTTGAACATGGCAATTCCGGTAGTACAGTTAAATCTGGAAGAGGAAACAACAATTATGCGTTTAAAGGGAAATATCTATAGTTATCTGGGAAACAGATATCAAGATGGTGATGGCGACCGTAGAATTCAAGAGTGATGACTTCAAATTAGGGTATCTTCCATTGTTTAATTAAGTAGCCTATTTGTGACAAACCTGGCTATCAAGGAAGTCACTGTATCCAGCATACGCCCTTGAGAAGCGAATGAGCTGGGAGATGTTAACTCCAAATGCCGGAGCTATAGGAATGTTGCTAGAAAGAAAAGGATAGTTGACTATTGGAGAAGTGAAGTCATCGCGTTTGTCATACAGCAAAGTTTGAAGTCTACCTCTGTTGTCAATTTGAAGATGAAATTTACTTATTGACAATCAATAGCCTATATGCAACAATTCCACTTCTACATCAGAATTAGTAAGTAATCTCCTTAATCCCAATTTTATAGTAAACATTGTGGACCCTAAGTGAAAATAAATTTAGCCAAATTCATTTATGCGGAAAATGTAGGTCAAAGTAACGTTATTTTGTTATGGATGTTCGTATACTAAAAAAGTTACTACTTACCAATAAGTACTTGTGTATTGTATGTAGGTGCGCAGATGCGAAAACAAAATAGTTAAATGAAAAAAACATTGTTCAACCAATGGCAAGATATTTACGTTTCTGTTTTTATTAAATAAACTTAGAATACATTAATTTGTACTGAAAACTTCATCAAAATAGAAAGTTATTGATATTCATAAAAAGTTAATATTTCGGTTAACCGATATGATGACGGAATCTAAGGTCGCTATTTGTCGTTTTCTCGACATTCGACACAGGCGAGACAAAAAATTGGGGGCAAAGGATCCATATTTCATGATAGATTGGCTTCAATCACAGCGGTTAGGCTTGTTAAATGTTAAAATAGATTTTAAAGTATAATTTTAACATTTAACGAGTCTAGCCCGTGTGGCTTTATTGTGCATGGATGTGACCTATGCTATGCTCATTTTATGTATATTTTGGGGCTTGTCAGCACCCAAACACAAGAGTAATAGTTATAAAAAAGATTCCGTTTTTTTAACTCTTATTTATAGGTGTTTGACAGGTAGTAGCATTCTACAGATAATATAATTGTGACTTTTTTACATGTAAGTTTTAAAATAAAGAATATTCTTTACTCCATAATTTACAGAGATTTTGTTTAAGGGCCCTCGAAGGGGTCCCTTTTCCGAAATCCCGGCAATTTCTCCATATTCCCATTTCCCAAGCGGGAAATATTGCACAAATTATCTTAAAGTGCCCACATTTTCCCGTTCCCGCGCTCGATTACCAATGAATCTCGAAAGAAGGAAAACATGCTGATAAAAATATTTCTTAAGGAAAAGCATTTCACGCATCTGTATGCAACATTTGATCATCATCTGCATCACATATAACCTACTAGGCCTACATGTAATTGTGGGATCTTGTGGTATGTTTGAGGAACATACATGAATTCAAATCCCTAAGTTGCATGAAGGCATACCCTATGTTACTTCATTTACCTCTTGCGCATGGAAACAGCCTACGGAGCTATATAGCCGAAATAATACATCACAGCTAAACTGAGTCACATTTGCTATATAAATAGCAGGGGGTTTAATCGAATTGGTAAGTGCAGCGTGTATTTTGGTAAGTGCTGCCAAAGATGGCTGACGCGCCCCGCTTCGGCAAGCAAATGTCAGTGTTTGAGAGTGTCTTACCGTTGTACATTTCCACATTGTATTCTATAAATATTGCGTTTCGACTCTCCTTCCCATCTGAAAATCGCTACGTGTGTTTACTTTAGTACAAATAACACTTTTCAGAAAGCTATTGAAGGAAAACCGACGAGGGGTAGGTCAAAATTTTGAACACGCAAATTTCATCTTCAGATTTCTATTCATCCAATCCATTATATGTTACGTTTGTAGTATAGAATTTGTGCCTGTTGATTGGAAAACATGTCAAAGATTTATTTTTCGTAAGGCTGTTTGTCGTTCTGTTTATTTTCGACATTACTTCAAATTTTGGTAAGTGCAATGCAGTGTACGCCAAAATTTTGGTCGGTGTCAGTTATTTTAAGGTTGTACGTCAGGGTTCAAAAAGTGACTCGTAGAATTTCGAGATATTTCCATGGATTAATTCATATCATAAGAGAATGCAGAAAATAAAATACAAATTGGGCCAACGCTCACAATTATTCACCTTTTATTGTTGAAATGTTAAAAGAAATAATTATTTTTCCAGAAGTTTCATCAGAAAGAATTTTGATTGATTAACATTGCTAGACTTTGTATTGATCTTTTTTTAAAACAAAACGAAAAGTGGGGTCATTTAGCTTATATTCAAACTATTTCATGAATTAAAATTGTTCCAAATTAATATCTTTATCAAATATTTTAAAATAACTTGTCTATGTCTCGGTCTCTACTTTATTTTTTCAATTTTCATATCAAATTATTTTATAATATATACATACATACTGACTTAATAAACATGTCTATATTTTTGAGAAATGGAACCATTGCTTGTGTTTGAAAAACAAGAATAGAAAAAAAATATGTGTACCTTTTATATCAATCAAACCACAAAAAATAAATGCAAATGGTGGAAGAATCCCGTTCTTAATTAAAGAAAAAAAAAAAAAAAAA
>MJUU01070174.1:105942-150480 GCA_002080025.1 Modiolus philippinarum
CATGCTTACATTCGACTTGATGAGTGCCCTGTGTTTGTCTATATGTTGTAGTTGTCCACTAGCTTAAGACACTAGTGCTTTTGTCGGGCAAAGGATGACAGTGATTGTAAGAGCACTTTGCCAGTTTAATTGATGTTTGTTGACAATCCCGCACCCATGACCAAGTAGCGTTGCTCGACAATTAGCAAAGAATTCCGCTTTAACCGGTTCTAGGGGCCGTCTTGAACTTACTATGAGGTATGAGCAAATCTCATTGTTGAAGGCCTCATGGTGACTTCAAGATGAAGAACAACAATAAAAGCGTTGTTCCTTTGCTTGTTTTTTACCATGTATTTGTAGAGACTTTGTCTCATGTGCATTTACTCCATATCCTTTTATTCACCATTATACTTATATCATGCCATCTTGTGTGCATAAATAGTTAAATATATTTTGGTATTAGGAGAGGAATTTGTAAAAGTGGTTTTCCACTTGTTTTCCAATCCTTTATTATCTGTATGAATATTATGCAAATTTCTTTACCTCAATACACACTAATCTTCAGATTTCCAGTAACAGTTAACTGTAAATTTGAATTAATGGTAAAAACCACAGTATGATTAATGTTCAGCCAACAGTTTTTATTTCTCTTTAACAGTTATCACAAAGTAAAAATTTAACAACAGAAAAATAAAATCCAAATGGTCTTTAAACAGTCAGTAATTGATTCATTTTATCAAAAATATAATACCAACCAGCTGAAAATGCCAAACACATTAACAGAAAAGGGTTTCCCCCCATTGTCATAGAGTGCCCAGGCAAAATTCATGAAATTACAATTCTGCAGTGTAGATAACTTTAATTAAAAAAAATCATAGCATTTCAGTGGACTATGTTTTGTTTGATTCCTCTTGATGTAATGTTTTAGTTGGGAGTTCACAGATTTTGCAAAGCTCTCACCTTTACTTAGCTATTAGGATTCAAAAGGGCAAGTTTTTATTTTCCCTACTTTGTGTCCAGCTCATTACATGATTTACTCACTGTATGAGGCTCTTTATTGTTATATCTTATGAACTCATCAACATTCCGTTCATTACCATATTTTATTCACTAGAGAGGGCTATTTTTTAAATTGTAATTACATGTACGAGGCTTGCTGAAATTTTTATATTTTACTATCAAGAGTGGATAAAATATGGCGATAATCGGGATAAAGTAGTGTAATCTTTTTTCTCTAGTAATAAATGATAAACAACTAGAATTGTATTCTGAATAGATTTGGTGGGAAATATCAGACATACATGTATGTTGATAAAACGGGTCAGAACCAGTTTAAAATTCATATATCATTGAAGAAAATACTTTCTTAAAAAAACTCGGTATATAAGTTGTTTACAATAAAACTTGGGCCAAGCTTGATGAAAATGATTTTATACCTTATACTTTTGCTGTTGCAAATTTAAACAAGGGTATGTAACCAAACCATAATACGTTGCTTTCATTCGTTTGCGATTGACTATATTTAAACAAAGTATTACCTACGGAGTGTATGTTTCACGGTTGATTCATTACCATGGTTACGCAAGAGCTATAGCATCAATCATTCGGATTTAGACACAGTTATTTCCGCGCCTACTTTATTAATCAGCTTCAAATAATGAAAAAAAGAAAAATAAATAGATCAATAAATAAAAATCGTCTCATACTTCTTGAATAGATATAAGTCCTTTGTGGAACAAATTGAAGGTTCTTTCCGAACTATGATTCAAGATTCATATTCTATGTTGTACAGAGATGACAATTTCTCTTCACTGTCTATGACCTTTCAAAGGCAATTGCTGCTGAATTAGTAGGGTGCCCAAGAGACGATTTTTCCCATTTTGGGTTAACGGAATAACACACACCTGTATTATACATGTTTGGAAAGAGGATACCTTGGCGCATCGAAATGACGATGTCGTAGAGATTGAATTCGGTCACATTTTATTTTAGATGAGGTCAAAGGTCAGCACCTAAAATTTTGAAAATTTGATGCATTTTAAAGTGAGCTTCATTTAACAGATAAAAATGCAACGAAATTCGAATATTATTGTAAATTTTAATGGGGTGGTTCTTTAGTTTTACTTTTTATAATGATTTGTCTGTTGTCTTTATTCAACAAGTTTCAAAGTTGGCATTTTGTTTTAAAGGTCCGTCATTTTGAATATTTGCACCTCCGTGATACGAGGGGTTCTTCCGGACGTAAAGAACTGTGCATTTCTGACTTTTATAGGGTTATTCTTTAAAAGAAAGCTTGAATTTAATTTTAAAACGAACCGCTAAAAAATAAACTTAGTTTAGGCGAAATAAATCGCACTTTTGTTATTGGTATAAATAAGTAAATTTTCCCCAAAAAACACACATTGATATAACTCATAGTAAAACCGTTTCTACTGAAACAAAACCCTATTATATTTATCTGAAATGATGTGGAAAAGTGATTTTAAACGTGAAAACAAACACATGTGCTTGGAAAATCAAATCACAAGCAACGTAAAATTGTCAGGCTGACAAGAAATGATTAGAGTTATCTTTCGTTGTACACTTAAAAGAACATCATGGTCTTCACATCGACTAAATTTTGAAAGTTTGCGCAAATTTTGGCTTTTTAATTGTTGATTTCTCTTTAACGGTAGACATTACATCCATGATTTTTGGAGCATATGTACACTTTGTATATTTACTTTCGTTAAAGTTGGAATTTTTCAGAAATGAAGCATAGTTATTCCCCTTCGATGAAAATGTCGTTAATTTAGACTCAACTTTACCCCGACATTAATATCGATAAATTACAAAAACCAATCAAAATAACTTGCATTCTATGATTCAAATAAATATTTCAGGACTTGGCTTTATCGTGAATAACTTTTTATAAGAATATAAGAGAGTACTACTATTTTCTATAACTTTAAAGATACCATATCGCAAGCACTGTTTTAGGGTACCCTTAAAAAAGGAGAAATTGAGGGAATCGTGACCACAAGAACTTTCTACGACAGCTAAAAATTTGAAATTTAATAGTTGTTCTATCATTTAAAACAAAAATTAGCCGTGTGTTATTCCGTTAACCCAAACTCGAAAACTAAGCGTCTTTTTGGACCTTGGGCACCCTACTAAATTGCTACCGGACATTACCACAATGAACGTGGAGGTTTTCCACACCATTTACATGGTGAAACCAACCATTCCTTTTGAAATGCCTGTATCAAGTCGGGACCATTGTTCTCGAGTTTTTGCACCCCCCTTGGTTTTTGGCTCTTGTAATTTTGTTCTGTAATTTTGTCATTGCCCCCATTTTTATTGTCTCGCCCGCGACGAAAGTCGCGGAAAGAGAGACATAGGCGTGCAAAGTATGACGGCGACGGCGGCGGCGGCGTTAACTCAAGTTATTATATAGAAGCCTTTATATTTAGTCCATAGGTAGCTTACGGCGAACCCTATCTGTCGGACCCAAAATCATGTGACCTTGACCTTTATTTCGCGGTCCAGTGACCAGGTTAAGTTTTTTTGCTGAAGTCCATTTCTCAATAACTACAAGCTATAGGTCAATGATATTTGGTATATAGCTTGGTCTTGGTTATTACATGTCAGTCTGCCATATGGCTTTTGACCTTCACCTCAATTTCACGGTCCAGTGACCAGGTTAAGTTTTTTTGCTAAAATCTGTTTCTCAATAACTACAAGCTATAGGTGAATGATATTTGGTATATAGCTTGGTCTTGGTTAGTTCATGTCAGTCTGCCATATGGCTTTTGACCTTGACCTCAATTTCACGGTCCAGTGATCAGGTTAAGATTTTTTGCTGAAGTCTGTTTCTCAATAACTACTAGCCATAGGTAAATGATATTTGGTAAGTAGCTTGGTGTCAGTCTGCCATATGGCTTTTAACCATGACTTAATTTCACGGTCCAGTGACCAGGTTACTAAGTAAGTTTTTTTGCTTAAGTCTGTTTCTCAATAACTACAAGCCATAAGTCAATGATATTTGGTATATAGCTTGGTCTTGGTTAGTTCATGTCAGTCTGCCATATGGCTTTTGGCCTTGACCTCAATTTCACGATCCAGTGACCAGGTTAAGTGTTTTGCTTAAGTCAGTTTCTCAATAACTACAAGGTATAGGTCAATGATATTTGGTATATAGCTTGGTCTTGGTTAGTACATGTCAGTCTGCATTTTGGCTTTTGACCTTGACCTCAATTTCATGGTCTAGTAAACAAAGTTAAGTGCTTCTGAAAAGAATAGTTTTTACTTAAAGTGGTACGGTAAAAATATATGGCTGGTAGGTTTCTCTTTAGTAGTACATGACTGTTTTAGCGACAAGCAGGGAAGGGTGAGACATCTATTAGGGTCCACTCTTGTGATTCATTATAAACACGCTTTTTGTCTCGCCCGCGACGAAAGGCGCGGAAAGCGAGACATATGCGTACAAAGTATGACGGCGGCGTAAACTTTCATGTTAAGTTTTTGTGATTAGGTCATTTTCTCAGTAACTATAAGTGGTAGGTCAATGATATTTAGTATATAGGTTGGTCTTGAGTAGTACATGACAGTCTGCTATATGGCTTTTGTCTGTGACCTCAATTTTACGGTCCAATGAACTTGTGAAGTTTTTGTGCTTAGTTTAGTTTTTCAGTAACTATAAGTGGTAGGTCAATGATATTTCTTATGTAGGTTGATCTTAGATAGTACATGACAGTCTGTCATATGGCTTTTGTCCTTAACCTCAATTTCATGGTCTAGTGAGCATGTTAAGTTTTAGTGATTAGGTCATTTTCTCAGTAACTATAAGTGGTAGGTCAATGATATTTGATGTATAGGTTGGTCTTTTGTAGTACATGACAGTCTGCTATATAGTTTTTGTCTGTGACCTCAATTTGACGGTCCAATGAACATGTTTAGTTTTTGTGCTAAGTTTAGTTTCTCAGTAACTATAAATGGTAGGTCAATGATATACGGTATGGAGGTTGGTCTTAGGTAGTACATGACAGTCTATCATATGGCTTTTGTCCTTGACCTCAATTTTACGGTCTAGTGAGCATGTTAAGTTTTTGTGATCAGGTCATTTTCTCAGTAACTTGTAAGTGGTAGGTTAATGATATTTGGTATATAGGTTGGTCTTGAGTAGTACATGACAGTCTGCTATATGGCTTTTGTCTGTGACCTCAATTTCATTGTCCAGTGATTATGTTAAGTTTCCCAAAATCTATTGATGTAAGGTCAATAATATTTGGTATTTTGGTTTGTCTTAAATGGACCATGGTAGCCTGCTGTTTGGCTTTAGCCCTTGACCTCATTTTCACGGTCTAAAGAACATGTTTTGTTTTTCAGTATCTATCAGTGGTCACTGATATTTTCGTTTTTGGTGATTCATGACAGTCTGCTCTATTGCTTTTGTCACTTGCCCTAATTTCACAGTCTAGCGAATATGTTAATGTTTCTGATTTAGTCAGTTTGAGAATTCACATCAATTTTGCGACCATGAAGGGACGGGCGAGACATCAATTTGGGTCCACACTTGTTTCTAAAATGTATTGGATCTGCATCAAAATTCACTCGTTTTTGGTCATAATACATTACACATTTCGAAATTCAATTACAGAAAATGAGAAAAAATATTCTGAACAGATACAATATATATTATACAGGAAATACATACTGCACATCAAATAATTTAACTTTTAATATTAATCGACATAAATCTTTCAATTGTCTTAATTACGATTATGATTGATTGCCAATACTTCGGAACTGACCCGAAAACCGATTATGTTATCTAAATTTAACAAAATTTTGTTTAAAAACTAAGGAGTATTTCCCTCATCACGGTGTATAACCTACGTCAGATCACGTGATTTTGACGGATAAGGTACATCAAAAAAGGTAGGAAAAACGTCCTCCTGGCGGTTGAAAATGTCCCTGTTCTCTGCCAATTCTTAATCAAATTTTACGGGATATAGCGCACGGACCCACTGAAACGAGAGGAATTCATGTATATATATGACTTCATGAGAGTATTATTCGTTTTTACAAACACTTCGACAAAGTTTCTCGGTTTGTGATGAAAAGGAACACTCCGAAATGTTAAAGGGACCAACAGCATTGATATACGGCCCATCAGACAATAAAGATGTGGTAATATCAATGAAAAAAAGTTGTAACCCAAGTTTGGTTGAGTTTTTGTTGACGTTTGTAGCAATATGTCCCTGAAAATAGAAAAACGAGAAAATGGTACACTCTGAATTCTGATCTAGGTATGGTACACTGTAATTTTTAACCGGGTTTTCCATCGGAAAAATCCGGTTATTAAAATGGTGAAAATGGCGGGCGGCGGGCGGGCAGCTGCCAAATGAGTACATCATTTGTCCGGAGCAAATCTCCTACAGTATTTGAGACAGGAAGTTTTTATTTTGCAGATCAACTGTACGTATATCAAAGATATGCATGGTGCTTTGATTCTGATTTTTGATAATTTATGTCAAAAATATCCGTTGTTGAACTTAGTCATTTTTTGGTCAAATTTTTAACAATAGGGTACCCCTTTTGTCCGGAGCAAATCTCCTACAGTATTTGAGACAGGAAGTTTTTATTTTGCAGATCAATTGTACATATATCAAAGGTGTGCATGGTACTTTGATTTTGATTTTTGGTAATCAATGTCAAAAATATCAGTTGTTGAACTTAGTCATTTTTAGATCAAATTTTTAACAATAGGGTACCCCTTTGTCCGGAGCAAATCTCCTACAGTATAAGACATAGGAAGTTTTCATTTTGCAGATTAGTTGTACATGTATCAAAGGTGTGCATGGTACTTTGATTTTGATTTTTGATGATTTATGTCAAAAATATCAGTTGTTGAACATAGTCATTTTTACGTCAAATGTTTAACAATAGGGTATCCCCTTTTGTCCGGAGCAAATCTCCTACAGTATTAGACATAGGCAGTTTTTAATTTGCAGATCAATTGTACATATATTAAAGGTGTGCATGATACTTTGATTTTGATTTTTGTTGAATAATGCCAAAATTACCAGTGCTGGACTTAGTCATTTTAAGGTCAAATATGTACCAATAGGGTATCCCATTTGTTCAAAACAAATCTCAAAACAAATCTCCTACAGTTTAATAGACAGAAAGTTTTTATAATGCAGATCATTTGTACCTGTATCATAGGCATGATAGGTGTGCACAGTTTTATTTTCATTTTTGATCAAAATCCAAGTTGCTGAACTTTCAGAAATAGGCTACTTTGATGGAAGGTTTAACATTGAAAATAAATGAAAATTGTAAGTACATTTCAAATATTCAGGGTCAACCCATGTGTAAGATATACTGTCCATGTAAAAGAAAACCCGGTTTGCTGTCACATTGACAGCTTTCCTCTTGTTACCCATGGATCTAATGCTATTTCTTTATATATCAAAACACGTATTTCTGCCTTTATCATTCAAATAGTGATGTTTTTCTGATCATGAATTTTATTCTTTTTGCCTTGCCCACAGACATAGGCCGTTAAAAGTTAAAATTGTATGCATGAGTGCAAGTTGGTTTTTATTTTTCATGTTTTAAACCAAAGAATGTTATTCCTTTCCGCTATAGACGTCTGAAAAGTTCCGGAAAATTATATCTATTAATCGAGATTTGATAACCTAACAATAGACGCTTTTTATTTACCCCAACTGTTGCTGAATTCTTTGGTTTCAGTATATGTTACTCTTGCACGGAACAGGGAGGTAGAAGTATATGCTCTTTTAGCAGTAACAAACAAAAAAGTACAGATGGTCGGATGAGCAGCTTGAATTTGTTCAGCGTTCATCAATTGTAACATTGTTGGTTTACAAATAGCATGTTCGCATATTTCGATGCTTCAATAGTCATCGCTTCCATGACGATGTGAACATCATGTCTGGACTTTTGCAATAATGGGGTTTAATTTAATATTTTAATTTCTAGGAGAAAACCTCGACTTATGCTATTCGTTACATGAAATAAACTTAAATGATATCTTCTTGATATTCATAAGTCTAAGCATAGAATGTTACTAAATTTTGATAGAAATAAATGTGATGCGAACTCCAGAAATTGAAAATGAAAGTGACCTTACAAGTTTATGAGTGTATATATCAATATATATATATGGAACGTGGAAAAAGAAACTTTTGCGATGTGCATAAAGTCATAAAAAATGACCATTTAAGCATCGAAATATGAGAACATACTGAGTATAATACTTTCACGCATACCTTATATCCAAGTTCTTTGCACACAACGGAAATATTTTATGAACGGAATATTCAATAATAAAATACCTAGGTTAATTTAGTGTTGCCGGATGTGTATTTCGACAACTATGTCTCTTCAATCACGAATATCCAATAAAACATTTGGAAATCCATATACCGGAATATGTGTTAAAGCTTTATCAATAAAGCCAAGACAAGTTATTTCTATGTTTGGCGTCAGCGCGCGCATCGAAAAATATGTAATTTTAGGAGAAAAAAACAAAGGATTTTTTCGTTTTTCCGATTAAAATCCAGATTTTTTGGAGTTTTTCTGCCATCGTTGAATTTTTTTGTGCGCCCAATATACCACCACCTGAACGATTCTAGCTTAAGCTTCGACTAATAAGACAACAAATATATACTACTACTAGAAGCTTTAAAAAAACTCTGAAAAAAAGTTGAAATGGGTTCAACGGAATTGACTTTTTAATGTACATAATTCACATCAAAATTTGTTAATTTCAAAAATTTCCTCCCTGTTTTTTATTTTGTTTTTGTTTGTTTGCCTCCCAACCGCCTACATTTCAAAAATAAAGAGAATTAAATTGGTTTGGCCTAAGATCTGAATAAAAAAAGCCCAAATCGGTCAAGGAAGGAGCTATGCACGAAGGATATATTCCTTAATTCAAATGCTGTACCAAATTTTTTGAAAAATTGTATCATGGTTTCGAATGCCCACTGCCTATCATTTTGTCATTGCCCTATTGTTGCAAAAACCCGAGGCTACCTATAATAGATTTCTGGTGATCATTAACCAGTTATGTTCTGAAAAGGGGTTAAAGTTTGATCCAAGCATTGCGAGCTGTGAATTTTGAATTACATGAGAAGCAGTTTTTTTTTTGAGTATTTACAAACAGTACAGTAAATGGGTCAAGCCTGGTGGCGAAAACTTTAAAAATAGTTTGATGCGGAGTCTAACATTGGAAAGTACCTGAAATACTTGTTAGTCCTCCATTGCTCATTATCTGAAAGATATAGAGGATTGTGTTAAGAAGAATAATATCGTGAGCGATGTGCTATCAAATTTCGCCAACTACGTTCTGGAAACCTACATTGCATAAAATTCCAAGTTGCTTTGGGCACAATTAAAGCATATGACATATGTGGTGGGATCTTTTCATGCGTGCTATAATGAGCAATTTTACGCTGCTCATCCGACCATCTTTACTTTTTTATGTGATTATTCCATATCCTAGCTTTCATTGTTTATTACTTTCGGACTTTCGAATATTTGTCAGGCAAACTTGGACAAATGTACTTCACAGTTCAGTCATTGCACATATTGCAACAACATCTTTATAGTTGCCAGATTTAATCACAGCGTCAGTTTGTTTGTTTAAAAAAAGTTATTTAAGAACACTGGTGAACTGTCAAGAATATGTCAAATATAGAAATCAAAATTTAAGTACAACAACAGAAATAATTGAAAGAATAGTATTGGATATAAACAGAAATCAAATAAATAACCTTAACCTATGTGATAGATATCTTTGTGATATCTGTCGTGACTTCCAATTTTCCTTATCTAAAATTTAAACGTTTCGGATCAGGAGAAATTATATCTGGTAAATATAATGCAAGATGGTTTATGTACAAATGTCCAGGAAATTGTTTTATACAATTCCATGTTAAGACTAATGTATATCAAGAAGATTTCATTTTTAGAAAAAAGAAGGGAAACGGGGAATTTATTTATTAGATTATTTCATTTAAAGAATGGTAGAATTCTAGGAGGTTTAGTCTTAGAAATTAAAATGTCAGCCATTTAATAAAAAAAGGCGTACGTCAGGGTTATATGGTCAAATTTTGTAAGGAATATTCAGCACCATAACTACTCTAGTCTTGTGCATCGAGAAAATATTGTTGCGCTAATCTTTTTTTTTCATGATTCAATATTGGCAATGGTGTACATCAATGGCGCCCGTCAACAAGTAATATCCGAAAATGTTGTTTTGCACTGTTATACATTGTACCAATATATACCTGAAGTAACCTTATCGCTACATGGGTTTTGATTTCTTATGTTAAGTTGTGAATTTCCACCTGTTACGGCGGAAGGGAATAACAAACGACAGAATGTCTACCAATATGACAGAAGATTTCAACCCATCAAAGATGTGGACAATAAACATGAAGTGACCTTTTTGCTTTAGGGGAGAAAAATGACTTCTCCAGCATTTAAACTTGTTTTGCGATGATGTTAAGCAGGGAATTTTCACATGGCTATAGCGGAAGGGCATTCTTTGGTTTTCAAAACATGAAACATGAAAACCAACTTGCTTTGCACTCATGCATACAAGTTTAGTTTTTAACGGCCTATGGTACTGTACATTCTCAAACATCACTATTGAATACGATAGAGTCAGAATAACGTGTTTTAAATTGGATAAAAGTAGATTAAGATTCATCGCCAAAAATTGCAGTGTACCATACCTAGATTAGAATTCAGAGTGTACCGTACCATTTCCTTGTCTTTCTATTTTCAGGGACATATGGCTACAAACGTCAACAAAAACTCACCCAAACTTGGGTGCCAACTTTTTAGCTCACCTGGCCTAAAAGGCCATGTGAGCTTTTGCCATCACTATGCGTCCGTCGTCCGTCTGTCAACAATTTCAAAAATCTTCTCCTCTGAAACCACTGGGCCAAATTTAACCAAACTTGGCCTGAATCGTCACCAGAGTATGGCTTCTCAAAATTATGTTCGATTAGGCGGTAGGTCAAACAACATGGCCGCCGTTGCTAAAAATAGAACAGGGGGGTAAATTGCAGTATTTGGCCAATAACTCGAAAACCGTTACAGATATCAAAAATCTGATTGATGTAAAAATGATCAGCATGGCAAGATCTACCTGCCCTGCAATTTTGAAGAAAATCTGAAAACCCATCTCGGAGTTATAGCCCTTTTTCCGTTAAATTTTCGAAATTTTTGCATTTTTTATTTTTTATTTTAAAAAGTGTAACAGATAGAGGTCAAGTGTAAATTGCAAAAATGGTCTACCCACCTCGAAATTTTGAAGAAAATCCATAAACCCTTGTAGGAGTTATTGCCCTTTTTTCACCGAACTTTTTAAATTTTCGTATTTTTCATCTTTTATTCCTTAAACTATAGAAGATGAAGGTCAAGTGTAAACTGATGTAATGTTTGCCATGCTGTGGTGACTTCAAAACTTATGTTGAAAATTGTTCCTTGACCGCCATTTTCAAAAATGGCTGCCCCAAAAAATGCGGGAAAATTCAACATTGTCCGATTTCAATGACATTTGGTTTCCAAATAGGTCTTGATGTCGCAACTTCAAAACTGATGTTAAAAATTGTTCATTGACCGCCATTTTCAAAATGGCCGTCAAAAAAGGTGGGAAAATTCAACATTGTCTGATTTCAATGAAATTTGGTTTCCAAATAGATATTGATGTTGCGACTTCAAAACCGGTACTGAAAATTGTTTGTTGACTGCCATTTACAAAATGACGTCTCGACTTCAAAATTGGTGTCGAAAGTGGTCCTTAGCAAGAACGTTTTTTGTCAAAAAAAGCCCAACAAAGAAATATAGTAAAACATGATCAGACTTTAAAAACAGTTCAAGATATTGGAGGTGTTCGAGCTACAAAAGTTTGAGAAACTGAAGATCAACTGTATAACTTACAATGTTTCCTTGATTAAGGCAACTGAAAGCCAGGTGAGCGATACAGGCTCCTGGGAGCCTCTAGTTTCATTGACATTACCACATACAATTGATTTTTATTGTCTGAAACCCGGGATATCAATGGTGTTAGTCCGTTTAACAATTTCGGAGTGTTCCTTATCATCACAAACCGAGAAACTTTGTCGAAGTGTTTGTAAAAACGAAGAATGCTCTCATGAAGTCATATATATACATGAATTCCTCTCGTTTCGGTGGGGTCCGTGCGCTATATCCCGTAAAATTTGATTAAGAATTGGCAGAGAACAGGGACATTTTCAACCGACAGGCGGACGTTTTTCATACCTTTTTGGATGTACCTTATTTTGGCTTTTCTATTTATTTAGATCGTTTTGTTATTTGTTATCTCTTATATATATCAGCTTTTATACGTATATGGGTTTGTGGACTTCCAAATGTTTTGATTTTACAACCCCCCCCCCCCCACGCAAACGAAGTTTGGGACCGGGGTAATATAGGAATCACCATGACTCTGTCCGTCTGCCTGTCCTTCCGTCCCCTTTCGTGTCTGGAGCATAACTTTTGTACCGTAGCACCTAAGATTATCAAACTTGGTGTGTGGATGCATCATGGGAAGGCCATGTGTCGCGAACCAAATTTAGGTCACTATGACATTGACTTTGACCTTTTACCCTGATGATAGTAAAAGCATAAATATTCGTGTCCGGAGCAGAACTTTTGTACTGTAGCACCTAGGATTTTCAAACTTTGTGTGTGGAATGCATCATGGGAAGGCGATGTGTCACGTACTAAATTTAGGTCACTGTGACCTTGACTTTGAACTTTGACCTTTATGATAGTAGAATCATGTGCATTTCGTGTCCGGAGCAGACCTTTTGTACCGTAGCTCCTAGGATTATCAAACTTCGTGTGTGGATGCATCATGGACAGGCAATGTGTCGCGTACCAAATTTAGGTCACTGTGACCTTGACTTTGACTTTTTACCTTTATAATAGTAAAACCATGTGCATTTCGTGTCAGCAGGACTTTTGTACCGTAGCACCTAGGATTATCAAACTTGGTGTGTGGATGCATCATGAAAAGGCGATGAATTGTATACCAAATTTAGATTACTCTGACCTTGACTTTTACCTTTGACCATTATGATAGAAAAACCATGTGCATTTCGTGTCCGGAGCAGAACTGTTGTACCATAGCACCTAGGATTATCAAACTTGGTGTGCGGATGCATAATGGGAAGGCGATGTGTCGCTTATCAAATTTAGGTGACCTTGACTTTGACCTTTATGGCAGTAAGACCATGTGCATTTTATGTCAGGAGCAGAACTTTTGTACTGTAGCACCTAGGATTATCAAACTTGATTTTTGGATGCATTATGGGAAGGCGATGTGTCACATACTAAATTAAGACCTTGACTTTAGTGATAAAAAAAAAACATATGCACATCCTGTTGGGAGCAGAACTTATGTAGCATTGCACCTAAGATTATTAACTTCGTATTTAGATGCATCATGGGAAGGTGATGTGTGATGTAGTAAATGTAGGTCACTGTGACCTTGACTTTGACATTTGACATTTATGATATTAAACTATTGTTCACTTTGTGTCCAGAGCTTGGTTAAATCATCCTTGTATCCACCTTGCCTTGACATGCCTTGGTACCCAAATGCAGATGCGGGGGTATTAGTCTGGCTTTGCCGACAGCTTTAGTTTTATCTGCACTGAAGAGACATAAATTGACGAAATGCGCCTCTGCAGAAACCAAATTAACCGTATCTTCGGTATTTTGTTATTTGTGTATTAAAATTTTAAGATCGATAAATATTACCAATGACGTTCACAATTTGCCCTGTTTTGGAATGTCTTTTGGAACTAAATTCTAAATATTTAGATCGGATTAAGATACGAGCTGTTTTCGGGCCAGGAATGCACGGTATATTGCTTTAAATCTAGGAGTTATTTCGGTGCCTTAGAGTAGTGACATGAATCGTTATCTTGGTTGAAAATGAAATCTTGAATTTGCATATTATTATAAGATCATTCAATTACAAAGAGAAAATAAACGTTAACAACTACAATGGCCGAAAATTACAATCACATGCCACAATACACGCCCCTTTCGATTTCACCCTACTTTTCCAGTGGCAGTCAGAATTTCCAGTCCCATGACCCTTTCCATACCCCAAAGAGATTATTTATTAACAAACTTGTTCTCGTCTTGATAAAGCTGAAATATTGCTCAGTAGACGTTAAACAATATTCAATTAATCAATCAATCACAATACATAAGGGTAATGCACTCAGAAAACACAAATAAAAGACCAGAGCAAAACATAACGACAGGAATATTTCAGTTACTAATAATTTATATTTGAAATACATTGTAGCATAATGTTTCAAATGCCAATTAATGTTTAATGAATTTCGACAAAAAGTAATGTGCTACATGTATAAACTGACACTGAGCTACAGTAAATGTTTCAGTCATTTCCCTTCAACAAATATGCTTTATTTCATTATATTATCTCAACCATGCAATTGAATTGAAAGAGCCCCAAACTTTAATTTCTTAGAACGTATGCTTTAATCTGGATTTGTTTTCCTTTTTTACAGAAAGATCTAAGATAAAGAAGAATGCTACCATAAGGGCTTCGATAGACTTCAGATATTTGTTCGTTACAATTTAGACATGGACAAACCAAAGATTGGGCTTAATAATGGCTTTCATCACAATGCCAACTGTAGTACCAGCGATAATGACTTGGAAGGACTGGTCACTTACATTACAGTACAAAAACCAACAGCACGAATGCCAAGCTGTAGAAAGAAAGAAATTGCACATAATGAACCAGATGTTGCAATATATGATATGGCGAGTAAAATGTTTGACGCTGGTTTAAGACCGATTTGCAGTCACAAGACAGGAGCAAGCTCCAACAATCAAAATGGACGACTTATCGATGCAAAATATGATGATGATAAAGAATTTCAGCGACTTAAAGAAGAAGACCTAGAAGCTTCCTTTTATGATAATCGAATGTTCATAAACACAGAAAAGGCTCATTTTAACTCATCTAGTAAACAAAGTAGTATCAATGAAAAAGAGCATTCTTTAACTGAACAAACGAGACCGATCATGTATAATGACAATTGTGATCTCATAAAATCCTACACAGACAACGACACATCTTCAAAGATAAACAGTATAAAAGAGAATACAAACAGTTTTCACAAAGACAATGAACAGTTAATGATAAAAGATGACGACCAAGGTCTAAATGAACCAGGAGAAATAACTCTAGTTAGTGTTCAGCTTGACGACAAGAATACAGAGTGTCCTGTGATTTCAAACACTGCTCCTGGCGAGGGTGATGCTTTATATGGTGATAGGGTCGTTAAGAAAGCAGACACTGTTCTTGGTCAGAATGCAGAGGCTGAAATAACTGATTTTGCGGCTGTAGATGTGTTACCTGAATTAGATAATGTAAGGAATCTTGCTAATTTAGAAACAGAGACTGAGATTTCTGAGCAGGACATTGAAATGCTTGTCGAAGGTACAATATATGTTGAATCGCTCAAAAATATAGTAACGGAAAATATTAATGTTGATCCGAATGAAAGCGTAGATTCAGGTAGAAATCCACACCATACATCTTATATTCTTGAAAAAACAGGCACTTTCAACAGTGAAGAAAGAAAAGGATTTGAATTTGATATTCCTGAGAATATAAATCTTGATTGTAAAAAAACTTCTGACAAACCAGAAGCCATGACAAGTACAACAACATATACATTAAATAAAATGCCGTTCAGTCGAGACTGTACCGAACAATCAGAACACAAAACTGAAATAAACCTGGAAGAACTTGTACAGCTTTATAAACCGACATTACAAAACAACCACAACATGCAAACTCGACCAATGCATGGTAAATCTTCAGCCAAAGAGTTGAAAGGTGTTCATCAATCCAAAACAAGATGCCCACCATTCTGTGATTCCAAATTATCTCAACGTCCTGTAGTACAAATACAAATTATGTCGGAGGATGAAATAAATGAATTTCTCAAACCAATAGACACCTTACATGTAAAGACTCAAAATCGTAAACAGGGTAAAACAATTTTAATTAGCTCCTTAGATAAAGTAGATAAAACTTATCGTGGAATAAAAGATAATGAAATGCCTATCTCCATCATAGCAGAGAAAATATTGTCACAAGATGCAAAGTTGTTTCAGAAAGCTGTTGTTCAGATTAAACCGTTATGCTTAAAGGAATGTGATAGATACCTTGAATCTGATACCAGTAATACGGACATAGAGAAAACTGTGGAAAATCAGATCGTAGAAAAGTTGAACCTAAGACAGGGAAACGTCAATCGGCGAACGAAAATTCGAAAGAAATATCAATCAAATAACAGTGTGATAGAACGAGCACATAGTAAGCAAGAACCTCAAAAACAGACATCGATTACTACAAATAGGAAAATAAGAGTGAATTGTGACATTGGTAAAAACTGGCAGCAAAAAAATAAGTTAAGTGGACAGGTCCAAAATAAAAAAAGATACAGATGGCAAATCACCGCAGATAAACGTCTCTGTATTATAAACACGTGTCATCAGAATAATAATGAAAAACACCAGCAAGGACTACAAAAGTCCGTTCAAAAAGACCAGCAAGGACTACAAAAGTCCGTTGAAAAAGAACAGCAAGAATTACAAAAGTCCATTGAAAATGACAAGCAAGGACTACAAAAGTCCATTGAAAAAGGCCAGCAAGGACTACACAAGTCCGTTGAAAAAGACCAACAAGGACAACTTAACTCCATAGATAGAACACAAAAAAGTCACAAACGTTTAATATACAAACCCAGCAAAAGATCTAATTGTTTACAGATGTATTCTGATAAAGAAAAGAATTTACTTTGTCATGTTTGTGGTAATGGCTTCCGTACGCAAAAAAACCTGAATGCGCACGTACTGCGCGTTCATGGAGACAAATTGTTCACTTGCGATGTTTGTGGGAAGCAATTTAAGCGTATAGAGACTCTCCGTTCACACATAACCACTCATTCAGATAGAACTTACGAATGTTTTTCATGTGGAAAACAATTCCGAAAGAAGCAGAGTTTGTTTATTCATAGTAGAATACACACGCCAGACAAACCCTTCGTTTGTATGGCATGTGGACATTCTTTCAAAACTATCGTAAGTTTATGGAACCACAGAATACATCATGTAGATCAGAAACGGGTTCACATTTGTCAGCGATGCGGAAGGGAATTTAAGGATATGAAAATTTTAAGTGATCACCTGGAAACTCATAGTGGTGAAAACTCATACATATGTTTACAGTGTGATAAAGGTTTTAGATCTGAAGAGGACCTTAATGACCACGCAAAAATACATATAAACGAAAGAAAACTTGCCTGTAAAATTTGCGGTAAAAAATTCTTTTCAAAGGGAAATCTGCGATATCACGAAAGAATTCACACGGGTGAGAAGCGTTTTGTTTGCGATACATGCGGCATGCGATTTGGACGCAAAGATTCTCTACAAAATCACATGTTTCTTCACAACAAAGATAAGAAAAAAGCGTTTCCTTGCACGTATTGTGAAAAAAGCTTCAGTTGTCGGGCAAAACATATTGAGCATACGAGAATTCATACAAAAGAAGCACTGTTTCGTTGTGCGGACTGTAACCAAGGATTTTATCAGAAAGTGAATTTGAGGAGACATTTAGAAGTACAATCTTGCCACAAAAGGAAAGACAACCCCTATGCTTGCAAAATATGTGGCAAAAGATATTTACTTGAGAGAAGTTTGAGACTTCATGAAATAATTCATACTGATGAAAAACCTTTTGTTTGCAAATTTTGCGACTCATGTTTTAATACTAAGGGTCAGCTGCAAGTACATAGAAAACGTTATCCTGAACACTATATACCACAACGTAAGCAAAACTTAAAATCACAATCATAGGATTAAACAAGAAATATTGGAGTGGAAAACCCTTAGATCACATTTCTTATTTGGCTGACAATTACAATTATTAGATTAAAAAAACGACAAATGGTCAGGGAAATTGATAAAGCTATTCACATTTTTATACATACGTACCATTATCAAATATTTTTAAACAAAAGGAAATAATTACACAACATAAATTGTAAATTGTTTCTGCAAAAGGAAATATTAAATCAAACAACTTTTGGAGTCCAAATTCAATTCAAAGTTTAGAAAGTCCTTAGATGGTGACACAGAGATGTTTTATCATATGTAATAAATAATTGTGTAATGGCGCAAGACTTTCTAAAGAAAACAAAAAAGTAATAAGAGAAATTTAAAATAAAAAAAATGATTGTGTTAAGGGAAGAAGACAATGTAGAAAAATTGAACATATCCAATTTACATGAAATAGACACAAATTTGAGCAAAAAACCTACAAGATCCCAAATCACATATATACACTTCAGAGAGCTGTGATGGGAAGGATCCAAATCATATACCATTATGCCATAAAACAATTTGTTTTATAAATTTATCGACAAAATAGCATCGGGGATTAAGAGGGTGGAGGGTTTTGCGTCTTTGACCTGTTTTTTTTTAATTTAAATTTCATGCAAAAATAAGCCAAATAAATTTAGAAAAAGGCAAAAAGGAGCCTGGCCCCAACATTCTTCTTAACCATTTAAGCTTTTTCGGTCTCTTGGCGTCCGTCGTTCGTCCCTTATTTTCATTCAGCGATATTCTCCTTAGCTGGTTAGCTGACATGGCGTTTGACATTAATTTTGATCCAAAAAGTAGGATATAAACTCCCATTGAAGCGGCAAAATCTGTAGCTATCTACGAAAACACACCAATGTTTGGTGTTTTCACTATTCTAGGTAGAAATAAAACGTCAGCATTATTCATCACATCTGTCATTTATTTGTTGTGATGCCAGTGCCGTCGTTTTTGCTGGAATTTCTTGTCCCAAATTTCCCAAAATGTATTTTTTCAAAATGAAAATTATCGTACATATCTGGCGATTGCTTCCGGACAGTCAACACAGGTGCATGTAGACTGTAGTTCTGTGACAGGCAACAACTTAACTAGACTGATAAATTAGGGTTGATTTGGGCAGTCATTTGGACAAGTGGTGTTTATTCAGCAATCACTCGGTGATTTTCCAGAAATAAATATACGACCATTTTATAAACTTCTTTTATTACCTCCCTTGCATAATTCTCCATTTTATAAAATTGACCATAAGATTTTTCTCTTTCCCCTGAAATACCCCAAATTTTACAAAATACCTGCAAATATTTTTTTAGATTATTTCTGAATTAAAAATCTTTGGATAGTTTTTTTGCACATAAGGATAAATGATTGTAGCTATTTAGTTAATTTATCTATATGAGTTTCCGCCGTGACGTCACGGGCTTGAAAAAATTACCTTGGTTGGCAAGAAATCGTTGTTACTGAATATGGTTATAAAATTGTCATTTTCAAGTAACTAGTAAGAATTTGTTTTTTGAGATACATCAATAATTCTTTTTGATCTCAATTACGGAATGTTTACACTTTTACAGGATGTAATAAAATAACATTTGTTTTATTTTCAATATAGAATTAGTGTATTTGTATACCATATGAATTATTGAAAATTTTACAATTTTGAAATGCACATGTGAAAATCTTACCCGATTTTTTAAAAAAGGGAAATCGGTAGAAAAAATATGAATATTCCAATGTTTAATACGCATTTTACAGATCCAAACTCGTGCATATAATAAAAAAGTTATCAAAGATTAAAAATTCTATTCCAATGCTGTATAGTGGTAATTCTTCAGCTTTGCCAACCAGCAATGCTAATTTGCATATGTAAATTACATTTTGTGACATCACTGATTGGATTCGCGGAAACTCCTATTGAATATGAAAATGACTCACCTGACTTTTGTACACTTAGTTCCCGAAGACGCAGGACCACCTCCACGAGAGTACTCCGGTACAATGGTCAAAACTGAGCAACAGAACCATTCACAGTGAAGATTGGGTCTTGGTCTCTCGGAGCCAAGACATGCAGACTAACGGCGGCGCATATCGTAGTTAGGGCTTTGAGTTCTTCAAAGTCCCTCTACACCAAAAACGATCGACTCACAAAGGAATTCGACTGCGAGGTCGCAAAACAGTCAGCGGATACCAGGCAAGATCAACTGTTCGTAAATCATATTGCATTGTAGTGGGCGTCCCTCCAGATTTAAGATGCCGTGAGAGGTATTCAAGGTGATAAACCACCATACTACTACTATGTACACTTTGACAATTCATGTACACCTTAGTCCATTGATGGATCTGCAGTTGAAAATTGTAACCTGCAGGCCCATATCCTATCCAATATTTCAACCAGTAGTGAACATGTCATGTAGTTTGACAATTAACCACATTTGACCACACTGAAACTATAGTGGCCAAAATGTTCCTTTTATATGTTTAAAAATTGTGTCCTTCTACAGGTCATATTCCTACACAAGATAGCTGCCAACAGGGATTTATTGCATGAATCTTGTGGGAAAATAAATCCTAAATTTCTTCCCTAGTTAGAACATTAGACTTATATGTATTAGTCCCAGTTAGAACCAAATGTATTCACAATAATCTTTGAATAACCGCCTTACAAAAGTGCATGACATGATCTCTTGGTCAATAGGAAAAATATTTTTCAGATGTTTCCAAGGAGCAATATATACACTTGGAAGGCTCTCATCATATTAGAATGGCGACTCTCCTAAAAATACCAACTTAATAAGCCTAGTCTAATTGTTGTGGATGGATTTGTCTTCACACAAGTGGTTTTGGATGAATAAACAACAAAGGGATGTGGAGTAAATGCAAATGAGACAAAGTCCATAGATACAAGGTAAAACAAAATTATGGAACAGTGTTTTTATTGTTTTTCTTTATCTTGAAGTCATGATGAGGCCTTCAACAATGAGCTTTTTTTCATACCTCACAAGTTCAGTTCAAGACATGGATGCAAGATTGTCAACAAACATCTTAATAACTGATTTACATTTTTGAAGTGAACAACCTGAATGAATCATTGGTCATCCCATAATCGATGGCTCTTTCTAAATAATGCCCAACACATACAAAAGGGAATTTTGAGTTTTGCGACAGAAACACTTCCAGCAGTGCTGACACAACTTTGTTTGTCTCCCCGGGACACAAGGCATAGGCGTACAAAGCATGAAGGCGGCAGCGTCAACTTTCATGGTACATTATTACGATAAGTTCATTTTCTCGGTAACTATAAGTGGTATACTTTAGTGTCAAGTGATCATGCTAAGTTTTCCTGATTAGATCAGGTTCTACTTATGGTACATCAATGATATCTGTTATGTGCTTTGGTCTGGACAGGTACGTGACAGTCTCTTATATGCTTTTCATGTGTGACTTCAAATTCATTGTCCAGTGAGCATATATTTTTCAGTATAAACTAGTGGGTTGGTCTTGAGTATGAATAATGACTGATGTCTGTGACCTCAATTCCTTGGTCAAGCGATCATGTTAAGTTTCATGACGGGTGCTGTATGCAGAGCAGGACAAGCTTACCGTTCTAGAGCATCTGATGTCACTATGTTCATTGAGAGTTCATTCGGTTAGTGCTTTAGTTTTGAATGTTGTTTTTGTAGTGTTTGTGTGTGTTTTTTTTTGCTGTCAGAACATCCTATGCCTTCAAATATTAAACCACTGAGCCATTTGAATTCACAGTAACTTCGGTATTTAGAAATTGGATGCAAACTTTGTCGCAATAGTACTTAGGTGGTCCCTGTTAAAGTTATTGATTTTTATGTCAATACCTCATTAAAGATGGTTGCAAGCAGGGAATACAGTTTAACATATGACTCAAGGAAAATGCATGCAACGATTTTCTCCTCTGAAACTACTGACCAGTTGGAACCAAACTTTGTCAACATAGTCCTTGAGTGATTTTTTTTCAAAATGTTGGATTGTTATGTCTTTACCTCATTCAAGACAGCCGCCATCGGGGAACACAGTTTATTGTAGGACTCCAAGGAAATGCATTCAACGATTTTCTCCTCTGAAACTAATGAGCGAATTGAAACCAAAACTGGTCAACGAAGACCTTGAGTAGTCATTTTCAAAGTTTTAGATTTTTATGTCCATACCTCAATCAAGATGGCTACCGGCGGGGAACATATTTTAACATATGACTCAAGGGAAATGCATTCAACGATTTTTTCCTTTTGAAACTAAGTAGCAAGTTATAACCAACATTGGTTCCAATAGTCCTCAAGTTGTCCCTTTCAAAGTTTGTGATTTTTTTATCTGCATATCTCGTTGAAAATTATTGCCAGCACAGTTTATTATCGGACCCAGGGACATGCATTTAACAAGTTTCTCCTCTGAAACCACTTGGCCAATTGGAACCAAACTTGGTCACTAGATGTAAACCTTGAGTGGTCACTTTCGAAGTTTTGGATTTTTGTGTCAATACCTCTCTAAAGTGACCTCCAGTGTGAGGCATAGTTAAACATAAAACCGTATATGAAATGCATTGAAAGACTTTCTCTGCAAAATAAAACCATACTATGGCATAATAAGCTTCCGATGGTGGCTTTTAAATTTGGGATTTTTATTGTGATACATCATCCAAGACCGCCTTACGCGGTTTAAAATAGGACATTATGGGAAATGCCCAAAGATCTCCTCAAACTACTGAGCAATTTGAAAGTAAACTTTGTAACAATAGCCCTTATATAAGCCCTTTTAAATTTTGTGATTTGTGTGTCCATAATGAACAATGAAGGGATATGGAGTAAATGCAAATGAGACAAAACTCTCTACAAATACATGGTAAAACCAAGCAATGGAACAACGCTTTTATTGTTGTTCTTCATCTTGAAGTCACCATGAGGCTTCAACATTACTCTTTCAAGTAATCACAATACAAATCCAAAATTTAAAAGCCACCATCGGAAGCTTATTATGACATAGTATGGTTCCATTTTGCTAATTTTTTCCATACCTCTTTCAAGTTTGCTGCCACCGGGGAACACAGTTCAACATTAAACTATTGGAAATGCATTCAACGATTTTCTTCTCTTGAAACTAATGAGCCAATTAGAACTAATCTTGGTAACAAAAGACCTTGAGCAGAGTGGTCCATTTCAAAATTATGGATTTATATAAAAACCTGCCAGCGGGGAACATAGTTTTACATAGCACCCCATTGAAAATGCATTCAAATATCTCAACTGAAAGCACAATGCTTATCAAAACCAAATTTAGTTACAAAAGTCCTTGGTTGGCCACTTTCAAAGTTTTGGATTTTTATGTCCATGCCACATTCAATATTACTACCACCCGTAAAAAAAAGTTTGACATAGGACTCCTATGGAATGCATTCAACTGTTTTCTCTTCTGAAACAACGGCAGTACAATACCGAAGGAAAAGGGAAAGTGATGATCACAAAAATCAAAGTCCAAAGACATGGCAAAAACGTCTAATTAGCCAGTTGGAACCAATTTTGGTCCTAATAACCATTGAGTGGTCCCTTTCAAAGTTTGTGAAGACCGTATGAGAAATGCATTCGAAGACCTTATCAGAAAAAAGTTAGCAAATTAAAACTAAATTATGTCACAATAGATTTCCGATGGTGGCCTTGAGATTTTGGGATTTTTATTTTCATACCTCTTCCAAGATCGCCGCAAACAGGAAACATAGTTTAACATAGGACATTATTGGAAATGCCTTCAAAGATGTCCTCAAACTATTGAGCCAATTGGAAGTCAATCTTGTAACAATGGTCCTTAGGTGATCCCTTTCAAAGTTTGCTATTTTGATGTCCATACATCACTCTAGATGGCTGCAAGCGGATAAGACAGTTTAACATAGAACTCGTTAAAATGCATTCATGCGATTTTCCTCTGAAACTGATGATTCAATTGGAACCCAACCTGGTAATAAAAGTCCTAGAGTGGGTTCTTTCAAAGTTTTGGATTTTTATTACAATACCCCATTAAGAATGTCTGCCAGCGGGGAAAATGGTTTTCCATAGCACCATGTTGGAAATGCATTCAAAGATCTTCTCTGAAAGCACAATTGAAACCAAATTTGGAAAATAGTCCTTTGTCTGTCCCTTACAAAGATTATAATTTTTATGTCCAAACATCAGTCAAGATTACTGCCAACATGAAACACAGTTTAACATACGACCGATGGAAATGCGTTCTCGTACTCTGAAACAAATGAACCAATTGGACAAAAGCTTAGTCACCACAGTCCTTGAGTGTTCTTTTTCAAAATTTGTGATATATATGTTGATACCTCATCTAAAATGACAGCAGTAAGGAGCATAGTTTAACAGTAGACCGTATGGGAAATGCCTTCAAGGAGCAATTCTGAAAAAAAAATTGAGCAAATTGAAGCCAAAATATGTCACAATAGGTTTCCAACGGTGGCCTTTTAATTTTGTATTTCTATTTTCATACCTCGTCTAAGCTTGTGGTAAGCGGGACCTATTGTTTAACATATAACGTTATGGGAAATACATTATAAATCTTCTCCTCCCGAAACCACTGACAGAGCCAATGATCCTTTAGTGGTCATTTTAGAAATTTGTGATTTTTATGTCCTCACCTCATTTAAGGTTTTTGTAAGCGGGGAACACATTTTCATATAGGCCTCGTAAGAAATGCATTCAACGATGTTCTCCTCTGAAACCACTCAGCCAATTGGAACCAAACTTGGTCACAATAGGTAGATCTTGAGTGGTAACTTTCAAAGTTTTATTTTTTATGTTTACCTCATCTAAGATGACCACAGGTGGGAAATATAGTTTAACACAAGACCGTATGGGAAATGCATTCGAAGATCTTCTATAAAAAAAGAGAAAATTGAAACAAAACCATGTCATTATAGGCAATGAAAATACACGAAAAAGTTTATATTGTTACCAGTTTCCTGAACTAGAAGAAAGAACAAGAGGCTCTCAATAGCTTGTAGCTCACCTGACCCAAAGCTAGCATAGGCCTCAATGATAAAAAAGGGTCTTTTAGGCCAGATGAGCTTATAGCAATTTGGCGAGAGCATTAGCTGTCGTGTCCGACTACTCCCTTCTCTTGGTTTTCTCTGTTTTCTTGTTAGTTTCATTGTTAGATTGGCTTGAATGTAAGGTCTGAAATTAAATGTTGAACTTTTTATGCCCCCGCGACGATAAGTCAGGGGCATATTGTTTTACCCTCGTCCGTCCGTCCGTCTGTCCGTCCGTCCGTCCGTCTGTCCGTCCGTCCGTCCGTCTTCCGTCCGTCCGTCCGTCCGAGGGGGGTACATGGTTTGTCCGCGCAACTCCTGCTACAATTTTCATGCTACATGTAGAAAGTTTTTATTTTGCAGATTATTTGTACATATATTGAAGATGTGCATGTGATAAGGATTTTGATTTTGGTGCATTTTTGTCAAAAATATACATTGTTGAACATTTTTGGTGATTTTTCATAGAGGGTACATAGTTTGTCTGTGCAACTCCTCCTACAGTTTTAATGCTAGGAAGTTTTTATTTTGAAGATCATTTGTACCTATATTGAAGATGTGCATGTGGTAAGGATTTTCATTTTGGTTAATTTTTTTTCAAAAATATACATTGTTGAACTTAGTCATTTTTTAGTGATCTTGTGATAGAGGGTATATAGTTTGTCCACGCAACTCCTCCTACAGTTTTGATGCTAGGAAGTTTTTATTTTGCAGATCTTTCGTACCTATATTGAAGATGTGCATGTGGAAAGGATTTTGATTTTGGTGCATTTTTGTCAGAAATACCATTGTTGAACTTGATCATTTTTGGGGTGATTTTGTAATAGAGGGTACATAGTTTGTCCACCCAACTCCTCCTACAGTTTTGAGGGTAGGAAGTTTTTATTTTGCAGATCATTTGTACCTATATTGAAGATGTGCATGTGGGAAGGATTTTGATTTGATGCATTTTTGGAAAAAATACACATTGTTGAACTTAGTCATTTATTGGATGAATTATTAATACAGGGTACACAGATTGTCCGAACAACTCCTCCTAGAGTTTTTGGGGTACATGGTTTGTCCGCGCAACTCCTGCTACAGTTTTTATGCTAGAAAGTTTTTATTTTGCAGATCATTTGTACATATATTGAAGATGTGCATGTGATAAGGATTTTGATTTTGGTGCATTTTTGTCAAAAATATACATTGTTGAACTATGTCATTTTTGGTGATTTTTCATAGAGGGTACATAGTTTGTCCGTGCAACTCCTCCTACAGTTTTAATGCTAGGAAGTTATTATTTGCAGATCATTTGTACCTATATTGAAGATGTGCATGTGGTAAGGATTTTCATTTTGGTTAATTTTTGTCAAAAATATACATTGTTGAACTTAGTCATTTTTTAGTGTATTTGTGATAGAGGGTACATAGTTTGTCCGCGCAACTCCTCCTACAGTTTTGATGCTAGGAAGTTTTTATTTTGCAGATCTTTCATACCTGTATTGAAGATGAGCATGTGGTAAGGATTTTGATTTTGGTTAATTTTTGTTAAAAATATACATTGTTGAACTTAGTCATTTTTAGTGATCTTGTGATAGAGGGTATATAGTTTGTCCACGCAACTCCTCCTACAGTTTTGATGCTAGGAAGTTCTTATTTTGCAGATCTTTCGTACCTATATTGAAGATGTGCATGTGGTATGGATTTTGATTTTGGTGCATTTTTGTCAGAAATATACATTGTTGAACTTAGTCATTTTTGGTGTGATTTTGTAATAGAGGGTACATAGTTTGTCCACCCAACTCCTCCTACAGTTTTGATGGTAGGAAGTTTTTATTTTGCAGATCATTTGTACCTATATTGAAAATGTGCATGTGGGAAGGATTTTGATTTTGATGCATTTTTGGAAAAAATATACATTGTTGAACTTAGTCATTTATTGGATGAATTATTAATACAGGGTACACAGATTGTCCGAACAACTCCTCCTAGAGTTTTGAGGCTAGGAGGCTTTAATTTTGCAGTTCATTTGTACCTATATTGAAGATGTGCATGTGGTATGTATTTTGATATCGGTTCATTTTTTTTTTCAAAAATATACATTGCTCAACTTATAATTTTTTGGTGATTTAGTAATAGAGGGTACATACCGGTAGTTAATCTGTGCAACCTAGAATAACATGTGTTTAGCGGGGGCATCATATGTGGCTTACAGACACACATATTACAAGAAAATCCCAATTTGATTCGACCTTGCGCGGGGGCATGTCATCCTCTAGTTTATATTTGTGTTATCTATTTCAAGTTGTCATTTTCCTGTTTACAGTGCATAAATGTTTTGACTTGAAGGAATGTTTTAGACGATTGATCATGGCTTGAATTACTATGGCATTAACTTGATACTTGGTATGAAGCTGAATAATGATGTGTTTCGGCTGTTATCCCATCCAGGAATTTAAAATGCTGACACTATTGTTTCAAGTCCAGTAGATTACAAAATGTTCTACAACTTTTACAGCCGTTTCAGGTAACCATGTTTTATCAAAGTTTGCAAACTTTCTACATAAGTTAGCTAAGCGTAAGGATGTGTATTAATGAATGCAGTTAAATGTCCAAAATGTTCAAAGCAAAATTCACACTTTGATGAAGAGATTATATATATTTACGAAATTATATGGAGTAAATGAACATGAGACAATAACACATATGTTAACTCCAACTGCAATAATTTTAATGAGCTGTATGGCCATTCATCAGCAGCACTAGAACCCAAAACAAAGGAGATTCATATTCAATAAATGTTTAAAATGCATCAAATCAAACGAAATTCGAATAATCAGTAATATCTAATATAGCTAAGGACAAAACTACGGTATCCTTTTCTTAGTTTTATCTGAAGGCTAAAAATGGTAATATCTGCATGTTATTGATACATGTATGTAACGATAAAGGTATCTGTCGATCATGCTGTCTGTCTGTCAAAATTTTATGCAGTTTTTATAAGAAATAAAGTTTTCATATTCGTTTCAAAGCTTGCGGATTGAATAGATATCATTTGGCTCACCTGGTCTGTAGTGCTTTTTTTTATTGTTTACATATAGTTTCCATAACGAGAACTAGTTGATTATGAAATATCTAACATCGAGTTAAAGAAATTTTGCAAATGTTTGAAAGCGAGACATAATAAACGTGTTTAAGTTGTAGAAACTGTTTCTCTAATGACTGGACGAAAAACACCGAGGATTGTATTCCGAATAAAATTTGGCGGGAAATGTCACGAAACTTGTTCTCCTCTCTAGAGAGGAGAACAAATGTTTTACCACCGTTCAGGGAATGTTAAGACTGGATAGAAATTAGAGAAATTTACTTTTGGTTTATGGTTAAGTGCTCTGGACTATGTTAAAGTAAATGCCAACAGGGATTTCTAAAACTTTGAAAAGATATTTCCATGAAGCAAAATATGCTTATATAAATTATGGTTGTCTTTATGATACAATCTGGAAATCTATAATTCACCTGAAGGTGTGACTCTCATGGTTGAATACTTAAAGTCATTCAAACATGGTTTCTGATTGGACAGCTGGGTTTGTTTTTCATAGCCATACACATTCATAGGTAAACCAATGAACAATGAACCAGACTTAGACCTAGCCAGCAAGTTAGGTAGTTTACTTGCAACATGCTTACTTGAAGTAGCTGTAAGATTCGTTGGAGTCTATGTGTTCACTCGTCTATGACTAGTACTCTGCGATCTTGTACTGAGATATTTCAGGGAATTGTGATTTTCGTATTGGTATTTCTACAATTTATGTCTTACATTGCAATACAATAGACTATATCCGAGCTGTGGTATCAGGATTTACCTGACCTTTTTTCAACACGTCACAGTATAGAAAACGTCACGTCACAAAGCCTAAAACGTCATTAAACTGGCCACATGGGGCGGGCATGTTTATGACGTAGGGCGGACAAACAACAACTGGTAAATCTGAATACCAGAACTCGGATATGGCCTATTGTGTAGAATACAGAAAGAATACCGAAAAAGTTAAACAGAAAATAAATTATACACTTGGAATTAACAACGTGCCTTTTGGGTTTTAGAAAAAAAAAATGAGTTGCAATTTTCTATGTATATTATATGCATATCACTGATGCTGCAAAGATCTGTAATGTAATTACTGACGTTAGAATAAAAATGATATTTTTGCACTTTGATGAAACGTCTCAAAAATAGCTAAATTAACAGAAACAAATTATTTTTGGTCAAACGGAAAATCAAAATAGTTAAAAATCATATTTAAGGGTAAAGCTTTAATGCCAAGGATGCACGTCAACTGAGTAATTTATTTATAGACTGAAGGTGGCTGTTTTCCTTGCTCTATAGTCATTTCAATGTTTTCTTTCATGTAAGTCTCTTAGCAGCCATGACAATATGGTGATCAACTTTGATTTATGGTGAATGGAAAATTTTTAATTTTGAAATTGTTATTTTCAAAGAAGCTGTTAACGAATCTTGAAAATTATACGAAGAAGAACTTGCAAAAAAAAACCCAGAAATAATTGGGTTACTTTATTGAGTTGAAAATTGTATAATGAGTGAATTTGAGTTATGATAGCAGATGATGTTTTATTTGACACGCCTAATAATGTTGTGGCATTCTAGGTGGCTGTATGGTTTGTAACCCAGACTCCTTCCACTGACACGCTTGATACTTTTGCCGCCTTCCAGGTTGATGTATGATTTGTTATTCAGTCTGTGTCCACTGGACACGCTTGATAATGTGGTGACATTTGTAACTCAGTCTGTGTCCACTCACACGCTTGATAATGCTTGGGACATTTCAGGTGGAGGATTTGTTACTCAGTCTGTGTCCACTGACACGGTTGATAATGTTGTTGCGTTTCTTATGATCAGGTGGATGTTGGAAAGAGCTACTACATTTCCATGGTCTGAACTGTCATCAATCTGCAATAAATAATCAATATTAATAAGTGAAACTGTATCACTATGTGAATTACATTTTGCCCAGCTTAACATTGATGTAGTGCCTTTATAAACGCAAGTTGGCTCCCATAAGGATGATCATCATATTAAACAACTAAAGCATACCTAAAAGTTTTACATTTTTTTTTTGGCATTTGATAATCATAGGTAAAATCTGAATTCGAAATTACAAATACAACTGAACTACGTTAATACTGTGTCATAACAAATTTCGCTTAAAGGTATGCAAATTTCATTAATTAAAAGATTGTCAGAGTTTCTCATAGACATCGAACCCCGAACAGCCCACAAAAATTACAACCAATTGTCAGGTGACATTTCATAAATAGGCTTGTCTTTTATTGGACACGCAAAATAGCGGATAGCATTGGAGACACTTGCTTCTCGTTATTAAAACTTTATAAATAACAAAATACTAAAGTATTTCTTCAGATGATCATTTCGGTAACTTTTGTCTTATCAGTGAAAATCAAATCAAAACATTGGGAAAACCAAGATAGGCATAAAAGCAAACAGAAAACAAATGAGCAATATGATATACTAGTACTTGTGAAAAGTCAAAACAGCTGAGGACAAGCTTTGAACGAGGGTGATATTTCCTAATTTTAAAAAAAAATGTCAGATACATGTATTGCAAGTTTCCAAATGATTTTTGTTCGGGCTAGAACGTAAGTACCTAACTTACTACCGGATTGGTGAATTCCGTCGGGATATTAAAAAATATACTTATTATAAAGATTTGTTTGTTGCCACTACCATGATAATAGCAGGGACCAACATATTGGAGCAAGTTTCCAATTAAAGAAAAATAATTGCATTAGTAGATCAACTGTATACCTGAGTTCATTAAAACGATTTTGCATTGTAGTATGTCGTTAGGTAGGTTTGCTGAGCATTCAAAATATGATAATAAGTATAATTCAGAATTGTTACTTAATTTAGAAGATATATTATTTTCCCTAAATCCTCACCTCAACCTGTAAAATATTTTCACTCGGTCTTTCCTCTGTTACATAAATACATCCCTTTGAATGTGATATAGCTAGAGGATGTTTAACTTTCACATTGCTTAGGCTTCCTGTTATTATTCCATCATGTATACTATCTATAGTAACTATTTTATTTTCGTCATATAAACAAATATATATTTTTCCTAATTTTGACACACAAACACCACTTGGGGAACAATTTAATTCAATAGCCCATTCGAGTTTTCCACTTTTGTTTATACATGTCACGTTCCTTGTTCCTGAATCAGACACTATTATGCTATTCTCGTTGTAACATGCCAAACATGCCGGTGTAAGAAAGAGCGGAAGTTCGTCTTTGTTTCTATTTATGGTCTGTAGAATTTTCCCAGTGTAATCTAAAATATCGATCGAAGCGTTACCTAATTGAGAACACCCAACCACAAGCCTTGTCTCATCCAAGCATCGTATTGCACCGTACTTCTTGTCCATCTTCCGTCTAGAGCTAAGAATCATATTTCCCTCCACACTGACATACGTCAGATGTCTATTACACGGTTCAGTGACAACAATGTGTGACGACAGAATAAGCTTACAAAGTCCACATGGATCTTCCAACAAAATACAATCCAGAAAGCCATTATCAGAGTTTCGGAATCTCTTTATCCTTCGATTTTCATTGTCAACGACATAGAAGTACTCTCGTTCAAAACAAATGTCTGTTAATAAACATGCGTCTTCATCGTCAAGCTTAGCTCTGACAGTGTCCATGTTGATACTAAGAAATCCTCAAAATTTGTATATAGATCATTCAGTCCTTTTATCGACTGTCATTAATTCATGTATTTTTAATGAATCTCGAAACACTATGCCAACATGATTAAGTGTATGGAAAATTATTTTCTTAAGAATAATGAACACTACACTCGTCACTTAACATGAAAAGGGAAAAGTTGGCCTTGTTTCTATTGTAACAGAAGAATTTGTATTTAAATGACTGTTTGTTTACAAATTGAATAATGAAGTTACCTAAGCATATTTGCATGAATACACATTTTGACCCGATTCAATGCGTCTTTACAGGTGTACAATTCTACCTGAATACACATTTTTTAATCAATATATTTTCTTATGAATTTTCCAAACGAATAACACCGCAAGAGGCTATCTAGTAACATAAGGTCACATCATTTTAATTCTAATTTTATATGATCCTTTTTGAAACTATGTGAAATAAAATTATAATTGTAGACTCAATTGTATTATTCTTCTTTTAGGTGTAAACTGTACGCACTTATTGGTAATGTCGGCTAATGATTACCTCCCTTGTTAAAAGGCGTTCATTTCGTTCGTTATCGCATCTTAAAGTACTGAAATTACTTTATCAGCTTATTATTCCCTGACCCAATGGAGCTGGGGAGGGAATATATTATTTCCGAGTGTTCGTTAGTTCGTCCCACTTCAGGTTAAGTTGGCGTTAAGGTTATCCGAGACAAGATATGTTGCACATCAATCATCTTTGGTCAGTGGATACGTCTATGAGGGTGATGCTGCTTCATTTGACGATTTGGTCACTCTAACCTACATTTTATGCTTCAATGACTCAGGTTAAAATTTGCGTTAAGGTTCATATCTGAGAAACTACATGTGGCATATCAATCAGCTGTCGTCAATGGATGTGTCTTGGAGAGTGATGCTGCTTCAGATGATAATTGGGTCACTCTGAACTACATTGTATGCTTTAATGACTCAGGTTATAGTTTGTGTTAAGGTTCATAACTAAATAATATTATAAATGAGATTGGGAAATACACAATCTGTGGTAAAGCTGAAGGTTCAGTTTATAAGATCCAACATTTCGGCGTTGTCTATTTATCTACAGACGCCGCCGACGACGCGTCATAGTATCATGGTAATCTATGGTATCGCGGTAATTGATGTAAAGGGTTCGTGTAACCTAACAGGTTTACAGAATTAATTATAGAATATTTAATTTAACAACATTGCATGAATACCTATTTCCTTGCATGATTTATTTGTTGGTTCCTCTTGTTCAAATTTGAACACTGTCTCTATCCGATGTAGGCTCTATAAATAGTTTCCTAAGATATCGCGGTATTTACAAATTTCATTTTAAAAAACACGACGGTGACAAACATACTTCATGAAATAAAGATATTTGATATTCTCCAGCTCGTTTAATATAAAAAGAAATGAACAAAAATTCATTCGAATCTCAGAAACGTGATGAATACAGGTTTACGTTCTGCTATATAAAATGCGGACAGCTGTTTTTATCGCTATGACGGAAGAACAGTTCATCAGTAATGTTGTGTCTCCATTTTTAAAAAGTCGTAATTTTCCTATTTATTGATAGTAATTAAATTACAATTGCTTAATTAGACCGTTCGGCCTACATTTATGGCACATTAAATAAAGTTCGTCGTCGTCTTCGATGTCTAAAATTTCACGTATCATAGCTTATTTTTTGCACCAACTTGTTTGTGTTATTCGAGTCCATAGCAAAAAAAAACTTCACTGTCAGTGCAAAGAGAAACGTACGGAAGCGTATTAAGGTGTATGCAAGGTGTTAATTTCCTATTATGGACTTTTGTGAAATTTTCTGTGTAGAAACATAATTGTATTATAGTTGTTCAAAAAGTAAAATAAAATTTGGGGGTCACCGTGCATTTAAGCGCAAAAACTGAAATTGAAAATTTCAGGATTTTACATAGAAGTGTTAAGGAAAATGATTATATGAGAGGATATCTTGAAAACTCTATTATAGATTGTATGTGTTTTGAAATCATTATGTTGTTTACATATGCAAAATAAAAATTAGGTATCACCGTTGAAATAAGAGAGATAAATTGCGACATGTTAATTTCTCTAGTGATACGTTTATCAAATTATCTCCGTTGCATAATTTCTGTGTTCTGTAAATCCAGCAACAGATTTAAAGTTCGGGTGTTTTAGTTCACGTTGTTGAAAAAGTGATAAGGAATATAAATTTTAAATATTTTTGAACTTCCTATGCATTTTAAATAACTATTTTGCTAAATTTCTTAATGAATTAAACCTAAATGAACAAGTATTAAGCAAAAATGGCGGAATAGTACCACTGAGACACCTTAAGTAACGCCACACAAATTATTTTGCGTTATAACGCAAATGTTCGCGTTATAACGCAAAGCTTTGCGTCATTTCGCAATATTACGTTTTCCTATTTTTTCCCCTTTCAAGATTGTGGTCATGGAGTTAGTAGACTACCTGTATTGGGTTTCATTCGTATCATTATATTATATATGAGGAAATGGGACAGACAAAAGGGAGGTTTGGGTACCCATAAGCCGGTTTAACATGGTGGCCAGGAAAGTAGACGTATGTTGGGTACTCTTACACTAAAACCCAGGAGTTAAAACGTCAAAAATCATTCTACAGCTAACGCGTCGACATTCTCAGGTATCTCGTAAGTTTGCATTTTGCTATTGACCTTGAGAGGTGGAAATTTAGACCTATTGATGTATTTCTTACATCATACATTTATCATATATTTCAGACCCGAAAAACAGACCCTTTTGGGCCGCACATCCGTACCTACCTTTGTATAGGAAGTTACCCCACTTTGTCCCAAATTCGTTTTCGTTTGTGTTATTTGTGTTTTTCCTGTACAGATTTTGGAAAGTAATTGTAATTTTCAGCCATTTTAGATGTTTCCTGTAATCTCTTTTTATATGATGTTCACATAAAATCAAAGGTGCTTTGAAAGAAAACACACACAGACACACACACACACACAAACAAAACGAAGCAAAACAAACAAATTTTAACAAAACAAACACACACAAAAAAAGAAGAAAATACCACCCCATTATTTGTGACATATCTCGCTTGTCGAAAGGTTACCTCGTGCTTATCTGTAGAATGTTCTCATATCTTTGGTGAGGAACTTATTGAAGCTGTTATACATTGTATTTTATCATATTTAAGCTTTTGGCAGATTTTATCCCGAAATTCAAACTTTATCCGTACACATCCGTAGACTACTCTAAAAAACAACGGCAGTAGAATACCGAAGGAACAAAGCACAAGATTACACAAATCAAAGTCCAGAGACAAGGCAAAAGCAAGAACACCAAAAGACGGAAGACCAAAGACACCACATGCCCACAAAACACACGAACATTTACATAAATTTCGAATATTTTTGGTCATATCAACTATCTATCAATCTGAAATGAACTTTGCGTTATAACACAAACTTTGCGAAATAACGCAAAACTTTGCGTTATAACGCAAAATAAAAAAAAGTTTGTGTGGCGCAAATACGCTCCCGTAGAAACGTAAACACAAAAGACGTTAATGCTAGAAATCTACGAATCGTGACAACTTTGCTTTATTTACTTGATATTTTATGAAATATGGCATAAGTAAAAATAAGAATGTCTGCCATTTTTGAGGAATAAATGAGACTGTTTGGTGTTTGGTATTTTCAAAAAGTCTAAGTCATTTTGACAGAGCTAATGAATTTTCCAACAGAAATGACTAGGGGGTTCCGAATATATAAATAAAATGATCAGCGATGACGTTGCAGTGCACCTGGAAGGGATAAAATTATTAACGCGATACCATAGAACCCGCGATATCATGGGAAGGGAGTAATACCTTTAGTGCAAGGAACCACCTACTTCTCGATGTACCTCAAGCTTGACAAGAAAAGCATTTTTGCGTATTTAAATGTGCCACAAGCATCTAATATCTACATAGTTTATGAAGATCATGCATTAGATAGATAATGCTTTGAACAGCGTGTCTATTTCTTTGATAAACTGTATAAAATAAAGAGTTATTGAAGGAGTATCCCAATATTCATGCAGTGAAGCTCATTGTTGAAGGCCTCATGGTGACTTCAAGATGAAGAACAACAATAAAAGCGTTGTTCCATCTCTTATTACCACGTATTTGTAAAGACTTTGTCTCATTTGCATTTACTCCATATCCCTTCATTGTTAATAACCCCTTTATTGAATAGCAAAACAAAAAATAATCTTCAAAATTTAGGATTTTTGTTGTCATTGACGTCATGAAAATTCAGTCATATTGCACTAAATCAATATAGAAATTTATTGCAAGCTAACTTTTGCATGCTGGTCTGTCTATGATAACGCACTAACAACGGTTTTATGAACGCACAATCAACGGTATAATAGAAGCAAATATTTTAGTCATTAAAGTATTGAATTCTGCTTTCGCGAGTACTCGTACGGAATGTAAAAAGTATTCAGAAACTGTCGTACAGTGCCTTTGAGGTATTTTGAAATAGCTTTTTCATGATAAAACTGAAAACATATGGAACACTATATTGGCAATAAAATTCTTGTTAAAATACATCAATGTATGAATGGAACCCAAAGCTAAAAGGAACACACTCTCACTCATTCTGTGTGTTCTCAACATATTTGAAAACGATATTAATTTATGAAGTATGTCTTAATGGTATTTTTTAAGTCAACACACAGCACAACGATTTCATTACAGCACAGAAACCACAGCGAAATAACGTTCTGAGAGAGTAATCCTAGAACAAGTACTGCTTTAAAATACTGTATTTGATGGTTCTATGGACCTCTCTTAGTTTTGTTCACTATCTGAATGTTGGTAACATTTTCTCTTGTTATCTTGTTATTTGCAATGGCTTGATTACTTGACAGGTCAACCTTAAACTACAAGGCAAGATCATTTGATATTATCGTCTCTTTCAAGTGGTATGTATAAGTATGATTTGACCTCTTGCACAGTGAATTGGGTCTGGGGATAATAAATATTTGTTGTTGTTGTTGTTTGTTGGTATGACTCGAGCCGGAGTGAAATGCAAACAAATTACAGTACCATTTTTAATAAAACAATATACCGTTTGGTATGGATATGGCTTTAGTATTAATTACCAAACCGTTATTTGAAATTTAAATTTATTTGAGCTAATTCGCTCATCCAAAATATATACAAAAGCCTAGAAGGATTGGACATCCGAAATTCAATATCTCAATTAAGAATTCGAAATTCAGTATCCACTTAATCAAATAAAAAAGGTAACAAAAATTTGGTCTTCTCATCACCAGACGGTCGTGTTGTACAAGATTGGCACATTGCTGTCTTATTCTAGATCATTTACTATAAGATTTTAGTCAAGTAATGAAAAAAACTACCAATATCACAAGAATCTTTCAATCTTTAGATATAATTACCATTTGATCATCACCCAGGGGAGATAACTCTAAACATAAGTTATGTCAGTGGCGTTCTTGCACTATGATCAGGTTTTAAATTATGACCTACTACTTGTAATGGGGTAAACTTTTTGTCGTTGATTCTTAAAATGGGTATTCTCTTATGGGCGCAGTGTACAATTTGTCGGCAAGGGTTATGCTCGTCAATTTGCAGTGTCGACTGAAATCCAGTACGTTTTGTAGTTTAAAAAAGAATGTGAGCTTTCGTTTAGAAGAAAAAAAAGATTCTTTATCGCTGTGTGTATACATTGAATGAACTCGACAGTAAATGTTATTTCTACAAATGGTTAATTTCTGGTCTTTCTGCCTGTGGATTTTGGCCTATGATTTTCGAAAGCATTGTACATTGTAACTATGGCATTTTTAACCAAACCCGAAGACTGACAATTCATCAGATATGTACAACTGATTGAGAAGCAAAAGAACATAAGATTCCTTATGTAAGTCACTAAGATCATGTAAGGAAAGCCTATTTGGACAAGAGAATCTTCTCAGATTTTTTTATTAACAATAGTGTTGTTTTTGACTAAATTTCAATTTTCAAAGATTAAGAATAGCATATCGATAAGAAGGGTCAAAACTTTAGTCCATCAATATAGCAAAATGCAAAAAAGGAAAAAAATTAATTAACTTTCAGTTTTTTGTATATACTTTCTTTACAGACATAAGAGTCCTTTCAGTTTTTTTTGTCTTTTAAATTCTATGTATTGAAAAGAACATCAATGATCGAAATTACTACCGACAGTTTTGGAATTTACACATACCGGTATTTTAATACCCCACTTTAGCGGGTGGTATATAGTGATCATAGTGTCCGTTCGTCCGTCCTTCCGTCCGACCGTTCGTTATTCCGTCCGCCATAGGGTACATACTTTGTGGCGACACCTCCTCCTAGACCACTTGGTGAAATTCAATGAAATGTTCACAGAATGTTCAGTGCATATTATCATTGTGTACTAGCTATTTAAAAATCGATTTGACTTGATTTTTGTGATTTAAAGGTAACAAAATTAAAATTAAAACTAAATGAATGAAAAAATAATGGAAAACCTTTTAATTTTAGCTCACCTGGCCTAAAAAGCCATTTATGCTATTGCCATCACTTGGCGTCCGTCGGCGTCCGTCATCCGTCTGTCGTAAACTTTTTCAACAATCTTCTCCTCTGAAACTGCTGGGCCAAATTCATCACCAGGGTATCTAAATTCAAAATTGTGTTCTATTAGTCGAAGGACCAAACATCATAGCTGCTGTTACTAAAATAGCACATAGGGGTAAATTGCTGTTTTTATACCCCGCCACACGTAGTGGCGTGGTATTATGTGATACCCTCAGTCGTGTGTCCGTCCGTCCGTCCGTCCGTCCGTCCCCCGGAGGTTTCCGACTGATAACTTTTGAACGGAATAACATACAGTCTTCAAACTTGGTATGTAGCTTGTTCACCACAAAACTCAGGTCGAGTTCGAATATGGGTTCAGAGGTCCAAGGGGTTCTGGAGTTATGCCCCTTGATACTTCGAAATTTTGTGAAGCGTGGCGGGGTATCATGTAATCCACCATTACTATTTTTGGTAAATAACTCGAAAACCATTACAGATATCAAAAATCTGACAGAAGTAAAAATGATAAGCATGCCAATTTCTACCTGCCCTGCAATTTTGAAGAAAATCTGATGACCCGTTTTGGAGTTATTGCCCTTTTTCCGTAAAAATTGCAAAGAATGTTCAGCATATCAAGATCTACCCACCTTGAAATGTTGAAGAAAATCTCACTGCCTTTATTGGTCAAATTCAAGAAATTTGGTACTTTTGTCATCAACTTAAAAAATATTCCTCTTAAGCCACCGGGACAATTGTTGTCAAACTTGACCTGAATCATCACCTGGTAAACAGTTTCAAAATCGTGTTCGATTAGTCCGAAAACCAAGCAACATGGCTGCTGTTACTAGAAATAGAACAAAGGGGTAAATTGCATTTTTTTTTCGCAAATAACTCGAAAACCGTCACAGAAATCAAAAATCTGATTGGGAGTGAAAATAATCAGCATGTCAAGATCTACCAGCCCTGCAATTTTAAAGAAAATCCGAAAACTTATGTTAGAGTTATTGCCCTTTTCCGTAAAATTCTCTAAATTTTAATATGTTTTATTTTTTTTATTTAAAAAATGTGGCAGATAGAGGTCAAATGTAAATTGCAAAAAACGTTCAGCATATCAAGATCTAAACACTCTGAAATTTTGAAGAAAATCCAATAACCCTTGTAGGAGTTGTTGCCAATTTTTCAGGGAATTTTCAAATTTTCATATTTTGTCGTCTTTTATTTCCATAACAAGAGAAGATGAAGGTTAAGTGTAAATTGATAAAATGTTTGCCATGCTGTGGCACTTCAAAACTGGCGTATTTTCTAATGGCTGCAAAAAAAGGCGGGAAAATTCAACATTGTTCGTTTTCAATGAAATTTGGTTTCCAAATAGAAATTGATGTTGTGAGGCTTCATTCCGTGTATTGCACTCGGTAGATGTCCTTGGTACTGGATTTGGCTTCCTATTTCGATATTTTTGGAAATGAGTACTTCTTTTTAGACTTCTTTTAGATTAGAAAATTTAACATTGTCCGATTTCAATAAAAGGAGTAGGGGCGGTATTAGGGCCTTTTTTGGTATGGAAAATAAATTTTGGTTGAATTCACCGAATTTTCTCATAGAAATGTTCTATTAGTATGTCTTTGAAGAAAAACAGTAACATTTCTCAAATATTGATGAATGATCATTAGTTTTTGAGAGTAGAAGAAGGGACAAATTGAAGATTTTGTAGAAAAATGACAAATTTGAACAATTTTGACTACCTTTTCTGTATAGGAAATGTTGAGCACATGCAAGAACAACAAAAATATTTGTATGAGAGGTTCAATTCATTTGTACCAATAAGTTGGCAAATTATCTAATTGATTCTTGACTCTTGACTGTGCTCGATATTTCCAGTAAGGAAAACTGTTCAGAAATCTACCAAGTTTTGTATCTTTCTATGAAAATGCTCAAAAGTAGCCTTTTCATGACGTCAGAACTATAACTATTGTGACGTCAATTGTTCTTACTTTTGCATTTTTTCTGTAAATAGGATCTAAGCTTTGGAACAAACATGAAATTTCACTGAAATCTTGGGCCAAATCAATCCCTTATCCCAAGATATAATAATAATTGCAAAATAAGCATTCCGTATCCTTTTTCTTACTTAAATTGATAATTAAAATATTATTCTATTGATGCAAATCAAATTATATAAAACAAGGCATGGATTTGAAAACAAGTGTACATGGTGTAGAAGTAATATAAATCCGGCCCCTCAATACACATTGATATAAAATGCAGTAATATACTAATATAACATACTCAGTACAATGAAAAATTTTACTCAAGTTTTATATATAAAAGCAAAATTGTAAAACAAGTGGAAGATATTATCTTAAGTTGTATCTTTTTGGAATAACTGATTTGTAATACCTTAGTTAGACTCTTGCCAACTAACAACACAACAAAACCAGCCGATTAAAATTTGACCAATACAGCTTTGATCGAAAATACAAATTATCTTAATCTAAGAAGATATTGGAAGTTTCGATGTTTATTGTCAATAACTGGAGAAATATATATGTTCTTTCATGTTATTTATTTTTTCAGCCATTTTTGTATAGATGCTTCCTGTTATCCTTTTCCATTTCGAGTTGATTCCCTATCAGCTTTTACACACATTTCAATTTATGGAATTCCAAATGTTTTGATTTGATCTGCACTGAAGAGACATATGTTGTCGAAATGGCCATATGCAGAAACTAAATTCACAGTTACTTCGGTGTTTTGTTATTCCTAAATAGAAATTACCTGCTGCGAGTGTTTGATAAAACCAACTTCCCACAAACAACCTGATATATTATCAAATGAACTAATTATTACCAAAAATAAGGACGACTCTGCTTGCCAAAAAATGTTGACAATGATTTAGGAATCAGTCGAAAAAAAAAACCAGCAAATTTATCGCTAAATATGTCTATTTTTTATCTCCAAAATAGTTGAAATAGAAACGATTGGCCATTAACATAAAATACATGTAACTAAATTGACGAATAGTGAATATCGTAGAACCCTTTAAGATTAGCACAAATTACATCACAACCTTAAAAATAAATCTTACTATTACTCTAAATGTGGGCACATGTTATAACGGAGAATTAAACTAAAGGCTCCCAGGAGCTCACCTGGCTTTCAGTTGCCACAATCAAGCTAACATTGTAAGTTATACAGTTGAAATTAAATCTCTCAAACTTTGGTAGCTCAAACACCACCAATATCTTGAACTGTATTTAAAGTCTGATGGTGTTTTACTATATTTCTCTGTTGGGCTTTATTGACAAAAAAGTACTTGCTAAGTACCACTTTCAAACACCAGTTTTGAAGTTGAGACTTAATTTTGTAAATGGCGGTCAACAACAATTTTTAAAACCATATTTTTAAGTTACAACATCAATATTTATTAGGAAACCAAATTTCATTGAAAAAAAGGACAATGTTGAATTTTCCCGCCTTTTTTGGCGGCCATTTTCAAAATGGCGGTCAACAATCAAATTTCAACACCACTTTTGAAGTAGTGACATCAGTATCCACTTGGACACCAAATTTCATTAAAATCGGACGATGTTGAATTTTCCCGCCTTTTTGGCAGACAGTTTAACAATTTTTAACATCAGTTTTGAATTCACAACATCAATTTCTATTTGGAAACCAAATTTCATTGAAAACGGACAATGTTGAATTTTCCCTCCTTTTTTGGCAGCCATTAGAAAATGGCAGTCAACAAACAATTTTCATCACTGGTTTTGAAGTAGTGACACCAATATCCACTTGGAAACCAAATTTCATTTAAATCGGACAATGTTGAATATTCCCGCCTTTTTTGATGGCCATTTTAAAATGGCAGTCAACGAACAATTTTTAACATTGGTTGGTATTTGCGACATCAATACCTATTTTGAAACCAAATTCTATTGAAATTGGACAATATTAAATTTTCCCGCCTTTTTTGGTGGCCATTTTGAAAATGGCAGCCAACAAACAATTTTCAGCATCGGTTTGAGTCGCAACATCAATATCCACTAGGAAACCAAATTCCAGTGAAATCGGGCAATGTTGAATTTTTCCACCTTTTGAGGAAGCCATTTCGAAAATGGCGGTCAACGAACAGTTTTCAGCATCTGTTTTGAAGTTGCAACAACAATATCCACTTGTAAACCAAATTTCATTGAAATAGGACAATGTAAAATTTTCCCGCCTTTCTAGGAAGCCATTTGGAAAATGACGCTCAACGAACAATTTTCAACATTGGTTTTGAAGAGCTAACTTCAATATCTATTTGGAAACGAAAATCCATTGAAATCGGACATGTTGAATTTTCCCGCCTTTTTGGCGGCCATTTTGAAAATTGCGGTCAACGAACAATTTTCAACACCGGTTTTGAAGTCGCAACATCAATATCTATTTGGAAACCAAAGGACAATGTGTGACAAACCTTCTGAAACTTACCAGCCACCCACTCACCATAGAAATAATTCAGTAATGATTATTATATAGTAAATATTTATTAACCACAGAACATCAAATCTAAATTTTTGGAGGTAGGCGGCATTTCGAAGCAGAAAAGTCTCAGTGATATTGAACAATCACTATATTTTTCCAGAAAAAATAATTTTGACAAAGCTCGTATATCCTTCAATTGTTTAGATACAATTGAAAGATATTTGTGGTCATAACCACAATGTGTCAATAGAGATTATGAATTTTTCATTAATACATCCTTTTACAGTTTGTCATTTTAGACGTAAACAGAATTTACACATGGGCAATTTTACTACAAAATCTATTATTATTGAATTTATAGTTTTACTTTGAATTAACATAAAAAAGTATTATCATTTTATTATGAAAGTTTTTATTTGTATGATCTATACTACAGTTGTTGTTTTGATTTTATGCCTTATGTAACTAAGCTTAAAGTGGGAGGGGGTAGGCTTGACGTTATTGGTCTGTCTGTGTGTCTGCTTGCCTGTAAAACGTTAACATTCTTTGAATGGTAAGTGATATGGCTTTCCTATTTTGCATGTGAATTTCTTTTTGGCTTTAAAAGATCTACTTGAATATTTAATCTATATCCTTGTTACGAGACAGATTTTTTTTAAAATAATAAACTTGAATGAGGTAAACTTGAACTTACTATGAAGTATGAGCAAAGCTCAATGTTGAAGGCCTCATGGTGACTTCAAGACGAACAACAACAATAAAAGCCTTGCTACATTGGTTGGTATCACCATGTATTTGTAGAAACTTTGTCTCATTTGCATTTAATCTATATCCCTTCGTTGTTAATTACGAATTTAACCAATAGTGTAACAAATGTAGAACATTTATACAAATAACTAAGTAGCAAAACAACGGCAGTAGAATACCGAAGGAAAAAAGCACAAGATTACATAAAATAAAGTCAAGAGACAAGGCAAAAGCAAGAATACCAGAAGACTGAAGACCAAAAACACCACATACCCACAAACACAAACACTACAAATACAACATAAAAAAACAAAAACAAAACTAAAGCACTTACAGTGTGAACTCTTAAAAACAAAAATAGTGACATCAGGTGCTCCGGAAGGGTGGGCATGTCCTGCTCTATATACAGCACCCATCACATGGTCAATGAGGCATATGTTTTGAAAGATGTGTTATATTACTGATTGGTTATTGTCATTTTCTAACCCTGAGACAAAAACAATTGAGAACCATGGTACTTCTCTAACCTCAAACAGTACAGTACCCAAGTGAAATAAAAAAAAAACAACTTTTGTAATCACTTTAGCATTCAAATATGGACAAGGAAAAATCGGTACCAAAACATCACTGACGAAGACAAAACTAAAATTGAACAATACAACACAAAAAACTAAAGCACTGACAGTGTGAAATCTCATAAAAACCGAGAGCGACATGTCCTGCTCTGTATACAGCACCCGTCACACTGTCAATGGGTCAGTCCAGGGTTAAGCCAAAACCGGTAATGTCAAATCCGGGAAGACGTGAATCTAGCTGAAAATGTTTTCATTTGTGACACCGACACTGACATTTCATATTTATCTATGATGTCGTGGTGAAGGCCATTGAATTTCTGAAGGGACGAAGGTAACAACGGCTTAACATATCCCTGACTTAGCAGTTTTTGTGACAGTGCTTTTTGCTCTTTCCACAAAGTCACT
>MJUU01070174.1:150956-179086 GCA_002080025.1 Modiolus philippinarum
TTTTTTTATGTAACTTCTTTATTGAATACACGAATCTTTACTACATTATCAAATTCACGGGTTCCATCTGTCAGTGCTTCAAACTTTGGTGTTGTCTTGTACATCATTCTGTTGAATTTAAGTTTTGTCATCGTATGGATGTTTGTGGTACAATTTGTCCTTGTTATTGTCTGAATACTAAAGATTTTAGAGAAGCCTTCAAAACTTTTACATTGGTACTTGTTCAGTGTTAGAGAAGTAACACGTACCATTGATTGTGATTGGTTTTGTCTATGGGTTAGAAAATTACATTAACCAATCAGCCACCAAACAATCTTTCAAAACTATAAATGCCCCACTGACTATGTGACGGGCGCTGTATGCAGGGAAAGACAAGCTTACCGTTCCGGAGCAACTGTTGTCACTCGCCTTTTTTAATTTTAGTTTGAGTTCGCAATGTTATTGCTTCAATTTTGAGTCTTGTATTTGTGGTGATTGTGAGCTTTGTGGCTTTGTAGTATCTAAAGTCTTCTGTAGTCTCGTTTTAGCCTTGTCTCTAGACTATGATCTATGTAATTTTGCGACAGAGTGCATGGTTTCTCATTTTTCACAAACTATTATTCAAATATGTTAATGAATAGTATGTATACATCAGAAACATATTAGGGTTATCTTCCATAAAAAGTAACGTTGGTTTGAATATGTATATGTTATCGGGCTCTTGACAGCTATGTATCGTAAAATATCAACCCGTGAGCCAGAATATGAAGCACAGGGGCGAGTGAGCTTCATATTCTGGCGAGCGGAATGAAATTTTACAATGCATCAGCTGTCAAAAGCCCGATAACTTGTTTATCATCCTTTATTTTGCATTTTAGATTTGTATTCATTGAACCAAGGTTTCAAATTCTCCCAAAGTTGCGCTAGAAATTCGACAAACATGTCATTGTCGCCTTTTCAGCAATTTTAAGCTTCAAAAACATGTTTTGTAGTTTTTTATCACTTAAGTGGCAAAGGTTTTGCAACTGGATGAATATTTTGACCGAACTACTCGAAATAATTTCGGTTGTTACGATATTCTTTTGTTCCTGGGAGCTTTTATGACGTCATAATGTGAAAACGTCAAAGCTCTGCAGGATATATCAACGACCTAGTTTCTACAATTTTGCTGACGTCTAGTTTATTTATTTGTGTAATTATGATTCTGGTTTGAATGCATAATCGGAAAGAACAAATGCAATAAATGCTTATTTGTATCCGTTTAATTGCGTGTGAAAACTTGAATAAAAGTTATTTCCTTTGAAACTTTGGGAGAATCGCTTGATATATCCAGGTCAACCTCTGATATATCCGGGTCAACCGGATATGGCTCTTGCGGAAAGGTTCTACAGGCTGATATAACCATGGGGAAGGATGATAAGATCCGTTATCGTGCGTCTTGACAGCATTCGGAACAGTGATATTGTCTTCAACATTCAATGTGCATTCAACTGCTTTACCTAAGGCTTAGGCGTTAACAATCGTTCAAGTAATATAACTGTCCTTTGTGCAAACAAGATAACATTACAAAGTTATCTAAATAAGAAAGAATTGTTTGATCAACAGCATTGTCATGAAGCCAGTATTGTTATAAAATCTATGAAATGATACCATATATTGATAATGCACTTTCAGTAAAACAATTGCAGTTAACGTATGGTTTTATATCTCACACAAGAGAAACCAGAAAGTGCGCTCGATATCAAGATCTGTTTGATCAAAAATCGTTGCCATAATAACAAACCCAATTTTTCAATCACTTTTATCACAAAAATGAATTCATCAACCTATCATTTTTTTCACTTAAATCATTTCTTTTTTAATTTTCTAACAAAAAAATCACATTTATTTGAAATCATATTTATTTTCATATGGAGTAGCGAACCCCCTTATGTAGAAAGATCCCTTATTTATTTCATTATGGCGTAGATCTTTTTTTTTTACATCACGTCAATGTATCCTCGAAAAACAAAGACTTCAACAGCAAATTTATTACTTACCAGAAACAAAGTCTTTAAGGAACGATCGAAATCGACAGGTCTATATAATTGCTGTCATAGTTTAGTAGACATATTACGTAACGATATTATAGCTTGTAACTGAAATGTGTATTGGGGCATCGTTAAAACTTTTATACATATTTTCAAGTTTTTGCCTGAGATTTGTTGACATCTTTGAAGAATGTTTTGTTCCACGATGGCAATACCCATAAATTGGAATAGCTGTTGGTCTCAAAAATATATGCTGCAAGCACCCTTCGACCCATCTTTCTAAATTACGTTTTGTCATATGCTTTTCTTTTCCAAGTGGTCATAGTAGAGTCAGTAGTCTACCTGTATTGGGTTTATTCGTATGTTCATTATACTACAGGGAATCGGGATAGAGAAAGGGGAGTGGGTACCGATAAACCAATTTAACTCTACCATTGGCTTTTGCTGGAGGCGGTACCAAGTCCGGCTATCCCGAGTTCCTATCTTTGTTCATGTTTGTCTCTTGTCGTCATTATTGTTTTTCTGGTTGAGTTCACTTGTGAATTGTGGCATGTGATTGTAGTTATCGGCCTTTGCAGGTGTTTACTGTTATCCTGTTTTTTGTAATGCGAGGAATTGAAGTGTTTTTTTTCCGATGTAGGTAACGAGCTCATTTCTTATTTAGTTTTCACACCTGTTGCCATAAGGAAAAAATCGCTATAGTTTCTTTATATTTATTGATACATTATGTAATGTAGAATCCAATCCTTTTTGCTACTTTTATTGGAAGTATTACGTTGCTATAAATAAATCTGATTATTTTTTTAAAGTACGATGATGAATGAAACTTTACAAAAATACACTAATTATGTCTCCGCTTCTTTTTGGAGAAACACTTGTAGCTTTTGTCTATGACCGTCTATCGTCTGTCCGTCCGTTAAACATTTTGTGGGCACCACTTCTCTTAATTCTGTTGATCGTATTGCAACAGGAGTGATGTCAGAATGTTTGACTCTTTTTCATACAGCTTTTCCCCCTTTTTACTTGAAATCTAGTCAGATTTGTTTGTTGTCGCCAATGTAATAATGCTTTGATCCAATCATACTTAACTTCAAAGAGTTATGACTATAATGCCAAGTTCTGAATATTGGATTTTCAGAATGATAGACCCTTTATTTGTAATGGCTCTTTTGAACTTACAATTTTTTAAAATTAAGATTACATCGATGCCAAGTTGTGCATTTTGGTCGTTGAATGTTTTACCTAAAGTTTCCAAAGTGTGTAAGGTGACATGGTCTAGTGGTGACTTCAAGATGAAGAATAACAATAAAGGCGTTGTTTTATTGCTTATTTTTGCAATGTATTTGTAGAGATTTTGTCTCATATGCATTTACTCCATATTCCTTCATTCTCGTTTTTGCCTTGTCTTTGGACTTCGATTTTTGTGAATTTCACCCCTTTGTTCCTTCGGTATTCTACTGCCGTTGCCATGTGTTGGGCTGGGGAGACAAACGTTTTTGTGAAAAAACACATTCTTTAAATAGTGTGTTGATTTAAATTCTGTCGAATTGATATTGTTATCTGCCATCTCTTTATAGGCATCTCTCACTTTAGATTTTAAAAATTGTCCTTCTTGCTGATTGGGCGTTTGTTTGTCAATGTAAGTGTACTTCCAAATTACAGTCCTTTCAAACTTCAAGCTTGTGCTAACTGCAAAAGCAAATACTACAGTATAATTTTTAAATATCTTCCTAGTATAAGTTCTCAACACTTCTTTAGTAAAATTAATCCATCATAGTTTATAATACAATACTTTTATTACATTTAAAATAATTCAATCAATGCGATAAAACTGATGGGGTTATCTTTTACCAACCAATTGAAACATATTAAACCAGCTATACTATTACATAAATGAAATTTAATCTACAGAAAAGGAAGTATTTCCGCGGAAATAGAAATATTTATACAAATAATGTGATGCACAACAAACCATATAATTTACCTGATTGAATTTAAAGTAGTACAAGTGGTCAACTTTTACCACTTAATCCCTTACCCGTATTTTTCCACTGTAAAAAGTCCTGTGTTAGGTTGAACTCGTATAAATACAGCGCTAGAATCTTTTTCTATCATTTAATTGCAATAACATCCTAAAATGTATATCCTACCCTTTAAGGTAAGAACACCCATGAGATAAGTTCCGAGTAAGTGAACAGGGCGTTAAGATGTTTAAGGTAGATACTAAGATAGTAATATTCATATCCATGAGATTTTGTTTTAAGTCGGCACAGTATTGAAGAACCAATTCTACTTATCCGAAATCTATAATAAAAGGTGTGGGTCAACTTTGCTTTTTCTAGAATTGAGATCAAAGTTTGCTCATTTTTAGCCATTTTTTTTTCGCCTAAGTTTACATAGAATGCACAGAGAAAATATGGAAAGGTAATTTTTAGCTTAATAGAAATGAACTTCTTATCAGTGAGATTTTGATGTATTTTTGCGAAAAGATAGTTTATGATGTAATTTATTGGATACAATAAAAAAAAATGTGTATATCACCATCCTTTTAACGGAGATATTTTACAAAGTTTCTGGTTTAAACATTATTTACAAGAAAAGGGAGCTCATTCGCGGCAAAGTAAATGAATATTACGTTTCACATCTGTTGTTTAATTATGACGTCACAAAGGAAAAGCCGTCAAAATAACTGGTCAAACCTACCTCGTATTCGACTCTTTCATTTTTCTAATGCGCGATTTAATTGCACAGCGGAACAGTGTCCATGTAATTTAAATTCCATTACATCAGTGTATACATATCAAAATGGCAGCAGATTTGATTCGTTTTGTGTTTATTTTGTACAATTTTTGTGTATAATGGAATTGTAAAATTTAACTGTTTCTGGCCTTTTTACATTTGTTTCTGGACACAATAATGTATGTTGACGACTCTTTAATAATTGATATATATTGATTTTTGCATATCCAATCAGCGGCCAGAGCGTAAAAATGCGTAATGGTAATTTTTTTAATGTTTGGCATCCCTGTATGGGCCCCTGGAGAGTAAATGAAGGCATATTTGATATCAATGAAAACTACGGTGTACAGACTTTCAAGTGACAAGGAAACAGTAATTTGCGCCAAGCGCCATTAAAATGGCGCACCCTTAAACATGCCTCAAAAACCGAATTTTCACAATGATAATTTCCGGATCTGAGTATCGTCCTTTCATCAACCGTCACCGGTTTCCTTCTTTACACACAAAGACAATGTTTGGTTCAAATGACAGAGAAAATACACGACTAAAAGACGGAAGGAAGAGAAAGGGAGAGAAGGAAAAATTATCTCATCAAATTGCAAAAAAAAAGAAAAAAAAAAAAAAACAGGTCCGTGCGCATACTTTTTGGCTTGGTGACCCCTACGCAGTGACCTTTGTGAACCCTGTCGAGAAAACGTGTTCCATATGTCGTCGGAATTTAATCAGAGATGATCAAAACAGATTTTTAGCTATATTTCCTGGTAACATATTTTGGGGGATTTGTTTTTCCATACCCCACCCCCCTTTTTGGCTAATCTTTAGAAAGCTGTGGCCGTGCATAGGATATCAGTAGATTGGAAACTGTTTATGAAAATGAATGACAAAACCTTATATTTTGGCGATGCTCTTTTATCATGCCATTTTCGTTGTTATACATTTGGATTTTGTGTGGCTTATGGTGTCCTTTTGTGAACTGGAATAAAGAGGTATTTAAATATTATATTGCATACTTCAGTAAAGTAGCAAAGATCTTATGGCTCAAAACAAACAAATAATATAACTATCATCTGGATGCAAATATGTGAACAAATTTATTATTTGAACAAAAAAACTGAAGGTTCATCAATGTTTTATTAAATCTTTTAGATCATGATAAAAATACATGTAATGGAATCACTTTCTATAAAACTAAACTAGTAACATATATTTTAAGGTAGTTGGGGTTCCTAAAACTGAGCATCGTTTTAGCGCATCTAAGCAAAAATTCAATAATTCAGTTAGAATGTTGTCTAAATGATTTTGTATGTCTTTAAAACAATAATCTAAATAAAAATGAATAATAAGTATCGTTTTTTCGAATAATATTACATATTTGCCATAAATTCAAAAAAAGTTTTATCAAAGGGAGATAATTCTCTAACGAAATACCATGGAATACTCCAAGTTTTTTTAGATAAATAAGGCAGTTGACCCAAATTCTTATTTAAATTTTTAAAAGCATTTTAACAAAACACATTTATTATAATTTTTCCAAAAATATGGGTTTCTTTTATTTACTTTAATTAAGTTATCTCCCCTTTCTTGAAAAACTAACAAATTTTTCATGTTTCATGAAATAATTTTTTTCAAAAGGTCCGTGACACATCTTTTTTATGTTTATAAATTGAGGTTCTATATCGTAACAATACATATACGATAACTAAATACCGAAGTTACTGTGAATTCTGATTCTGCATATGCGCATTTCGACATCTTATGTCTCATCAGTGCAGATGAAATCTAAATGTTTGGAAGACTATTAAGTCAAAGATGTTTAAAAACTGATAGACAACAAATAATCAAATATGATCTAAATAGAAACCAAAAATCAGCTAAGGACAGAGCTTTTCATGATGGAGATACTCCTTAGTTTCAACAAAATTTACAAAAATTAGATATTGTAAGGTTCCAAATCGGCTTTCGGGTCAGCACCGAAGTACTGACTACTGGGCTGGTGAATACCCTCAGGGACTAACAGTCCACCAGCAGTGGCATCGACCCAGTGGTAACAGATAACTAAATACCGGAGTTACTGTGAATTCTGGTTCTGCATATGCGAAGTTTGGAAAAAAATATATGTCTGCTTATAGAAAAAAATGCCTTGAATTGTGGCATAAGGCTATTTCCCATGTAATTCTATTGTAAATATATTGCGAAAATACCAATTTTGACCAATCTTTAGAACTCTGTATCTTTTTTGACATATCCATGACCCCATTTTTTTGCATATTTTTATAGCATATTGCTCAAAGTTTCATTGTTCAAATTTTAAAAAAGTTCTTCTGTCATAAACCAAGACACCCGAACTACCTTAAGAGTTTTATATCAACCATAAAACTCTGATTATCATTTGTTCTGTCTATATCAAATCAATTCAAAGTAAATGTTTTTTGAAGACATTGGTCGTTTAATGGATTTTACCCATCTGATGAAGATCCTTGAGTGTGAAGTCGAATAGTCTTGTATGCAAAAGGAAAACTGCTGAGAGTAATCGCTTTTAGTGTATAGATAAAGTGAGAAGTTATCCACAGTAATATTTCCCTTAATATAATAATTCCAATTGCTAATGCAACGTCCAATTCCATTGGTCAACGTCATGAACAACAAAAAAGTTATTTCTCGATAAATTTTTCTTGCCCATTAATACATTACGACGTTAAATAGTGCAGTATATATTGACGTAAAAACCAGTGACAACATTGTTTAAAGTTCAAAGGATTGGAATTATAAGAAATAAAAATAATTTTGGAGGATTTTATGGATGTGTAAACGCGGCCTTTCACTCAAAAACTCTACATAAAGTCCTTCGGACTTTATTTAGTTTGTGAGTGAGTCGGCCGCGTTTACACATCGACAAACTCCTCCAAAATTACTTTTATTCCTATATTATTTCTGTACCCTACTTGACTGTGAGATTTGGAATACATCTTCTGGTGAAATGGACACATGTCTTGAAAAGTTTTAAAGGATAAAAAATATAGGTTTTTCCAGCATTTTAAATGATTAATATACATATAAAGGCTTTCTAATGCCGCCTTCAGTCGTTTATTTGAGGCCTGTTCTTTTCCTTATTCTTTTGATTTAGACCACAAACGTATCTTTAATTTAACAAAAAAAAAAAAAATGAAATTTGTTTTTTGTCTGTTTCTTCTTGTAAGTTCAAAATAAATAATTTTTTTTCCAATTCCTCCAATTTCCCGACATTCCACTTTCATTTTTATGCCCCCAGATCGAGGATCGGGGGGCATATTGTTTTTGTCCTGTCTGTCGGTTTGTCTGTTTGTCTGTCTGTCCGCAACTTTAACCTTGCCTATAACTTTTGAATTATATAAGGTAGACTTTTGATACTTGGCAAGTGTATATGTCTAGTCAAGAGGAACATAAATATGCAAAAAAATTAGGTCAAAGGTCAAGGTCATAGGGGTCAAAAAGGGGTAAAAAAGGGGTAAAAATCGGAATCTGGGGGCATATGTAGTGTTTCACAAACACATCTTGTTTTATATATATAGTGACGTGCCAAAAGTATTGAAACAAATGAAATTTGCCTGTGCATTTCTTGTTAAACAAGCTCTGTTTAAAAAATTCTAAAGAATAAATTTCTTGACCGATTTGTATAAATTTTTACTGATAAAAAGAGCTTGACACATAATTTCTTCCTGTATTTAAAAAAAAAATTAGGAATAGTAGTTCAGTACAATTAATTAGGTGTTCAAAATTCTAACGTCCTATTTTACTATAGATATTATAGTAAATTTTAACACAATTTTTTATTAGACAAGACAGGACACTTCATTGTTTTATAGAAATAAAAATCTGCAAGGTGCTTGTTTTATTATCGTAATCAAACCAGATTTTAAAAAGTCAGCAAAATATTTTAGTTAAAAAAATTTCTCATCTTAACAACATCATTGCCGCAAATGACAATGGAAACTGCAACATAAGAAAAAATGAATCAATACATATATTTTCTCTTTTAATTTCAGGTGATTCTTGTTAGTTTTGCTTTAATAAATGTGGTATCAATAAATGCAAGTATTGTCAGTCCATGCAAACGACCTAGTAAAGAGAAACTCAAGCAGATAAAATCTGAGTTTTTACGAAAAAGAGGCGTGTATTTTACTGATAGCTTCAACGAATTGTACAAATCAAACAGGAAATCTTACTTAGACATTGACAGCAGCTTCATTTCAAAGCGGACCATGAAAATAGGCTGGATGAAGAAGAACTGTCCAAAATTTAGTTATTACAATCCATGTCCACATTATTTTATACTAGACGTAGATGATAATAGGATTCCGAAAGTTTTACTCCAAGCAAAATGTAGATGTTTGGAATGCTTCCAAAGTAATGGACATAGACCACTGAAATCAGATGAAACAGGATTGGGGTGCAACGAAATTCATTATTACTCTCTAGTTATGAGAGCAACAGGCTGTAATGAGGATGGTGAAATGACATACGAGGAAGTTCTTGAACCTGTGTCGGTTGGATGTGCATGCAAAAGACAAGAGAGGATTACAGCGCATAAAAATTGGATTTCAAATTATACATGAATGATTCCATATCATTTCGTGAAATACACGAAGCGCATGCCATTAATACTAAAGATTATGAACGGTACGTTAGCCGTTGGAAACCAAAATATTTCACCTGTTCCGCTTTGGAATAAACACGGAAGTAATGCCTTTGTGTTCTTTTTAGATATTGTATTTGCTCATAAAATAAAATGAACTTGACAACTTAAATATCCGGCAATGTGCCAAATTGTTATTTATGTGTGTAACATATTGAAAAGTATAAAATTGTTTTCGCTGCACAACAAATGTTATACATTGCATTGTTTTTGTTAAGTTTTGTATTTTATTTATTCATTATTTTTATTCTGAGGATATACTGTCTAAGGCATTTGTGTTTTGATTTGTATAAGCATTTTAAACTCAGGAGTTACAGGCCTTTTGGTCATGATTGTGTGTTTCCATGTTTTTAATTATTTATTTATCATTATTTATATTTACAAACAAAATTATTAATTGGTTGATGTTTAAATATATATTTTACAAAAGCTGAAACAAAAACATTGTTTTATTATGATAGATACCTATGTGATTCATATTTTCTTGCTTTTACTAATTAAAATAGCTGCAGAAATTTTGATTTATTGTTTTATTAAGCAAAATTAGACACATGAACGAATAAAAAGATATGGGGTAAATGTACAAACAATGATTCTAAAAACTGCCCTTTTCTGGATCTAAGTATCATCATTGACTCTGGTAAAATAAAAACTTAAATTTATGATAAAAGGGACGATTTTGATTTTACTATTACTAATTTCCCCTTTCTTGACGGCGACGTTCCCCTAGCTCCATCGTACGGGGTGTATATATATCTCAAATTGTACGATTCGCTCGCATTTGTTCTATCCTTGACGATTTTAATGAGCGTAACCTTACTCTCACATCCAAACTTTTACAACAAGGTAACAAATTTCATAATTAAGAAGTTTTACAGAAGATATGAACATTTGATATCTAGATATGACGTGACTCGGGCATTTACAAAGGGCATTTTTCATCCTTGAAATTCTGGAAATGTTGTTAAAAAATGTCAGAAACTGATAAATAATCCAGAAAAACTGGGACGTAATTTACACTCTTTACGTAATAGTGGATATCGACGAGATATTCTGAACAAATCCGTTAAATTGGCTTTGGATTCCAATGACCTGAAGAATTTACATATATACTGGCCTCTAACTGATACTGCCGATGTCTACTGAAATATATGACGACTCTTTGCCAAACCCTTTGGGGAGTTTTGAGTTTGATTTTTCTTCCGTAGTGCGACAGTATTTTACCAGCAGGCTAGGTTCCTTGAGCTAGCAGGCAGTTTAGCGGCGAGCACTCCTTGTCCCATTTTACTAAATTACGTTTTGTCATATTTTTTCTTTTCCAAGATAGTGGTCATTGAGTTAGTAGTCTACCTGTATTGGGTTTTATTCGCATGCTTATTATACTATAGGGAAATGGGATAGAGAAAGGGGAGATTTGGGTACCCATAAACCGGTTTAACCTACCACTGGCTTTTGCTAGTACCGGTATCAAGTCCGGCTATCCCGAGTTCCTATCGTTATTTATGTTTGTCTCTTGTTTTGATTATTGTTTTTCTAGTGCAGTTCGCTTGTAAATTATGGCATGTGATTGTAGTTCCCGGCCATTGTAGGTGTTTACTGTTATCCTGATTTTTGTAATAGGACTGGACAAAATCCCTATAAATACATGGTTAGCTTAAGCAAATAAAACAGCGCTTTTGTTTTTGTTCTTCATATATTTTTGTCATATATATTGAACAAAACTGAAATACAAAGTAGTAAACAATAATAAAACAAAGTACTATCCTTTCAGGACATTAAATCTACATTTGGTCTTCCTGGCAAATATACACGACGCAAACCATTAACTGAATGAGAGAAAATGTTCTAATGAGAATAAATCATGTGTGAATGCTTAAAATAAAACACAAGAGGCAGATTTGCCTTAGGAATATGTCCAATTGTTAACAGTTTTCATGGTGACTTCAAGATGAAGCACAACAATAAAAGCGTTGTTTCTTTGATTGTTTTTACCATGTATTTGTAGAGACTTTGTCTCATGTGCATTTACTCCATATCCTTTCATTCGCTCAGAGGATTTCTGTCAAAGGGAAATTTAAATAGTATTGCACAGTAAAATATATCCTAGATAATTTTCAAATCAACAAAAGATCATCACTACTTGACCGTTATTCGAAACCATTTTTACTACAAATGTTTATCCTATAACTTGAAATTGATTGAATTTTGTACTAAGTTTGGGTTTAGTGAACTTACTTGGACATCGATCTATCCCTCTCCTCCAATTTTAAAAGGTAGAAATTTGAAAATAGAAGTACGATAAGCCTGAGGAAGAAAAAGTGGTTTACAAATGATTATCTTCTCTTTGTCTGCTGGATCCTTTTTGCTAGGAAGATGTGCATCAGGGTAGCTCAAATATCGACATAAAGGGATAGATATGAGGTATGAGAAACGGTCATTGTTGAAGGCATCATGGTGACTCCAAAATGACGAACATTGATAACGTCTACTATGTTTTTGTAAAGACTTTGTCTCATGTACATTTACTCCATATACTTTCATTGTTTATGGAGTAAATGCACGTCAGACAAAGTCTTTACAAATAAATGGTAAATGGAAGTATTAACAAAATTACCGAACATAATAGACAATAGCCGACGTTCGAGAGGCACAAAGATAAAGCATACGGAAAATCACCAAATTTGGTGCTTATTTCAATTGTCGCAACACCAGATTTATATGTTTTTTTTCCCAAAATTACATGATAAGATTGAATTATTTTGCATTTCAGCTTTTTTCCTTTCTTGCAATACCAAATTTATACATCTTTTGTCAAAAATGACCTCAGAAGTGGGAGATATTATATGTCGGTGCTTATTTCAATTGTCGCAACACATCATTTATCTGTATTTTTCCCCAAATTACCTTATAAGATTGAAATATTTTGCATTTCAGATTTTTTCCTTTCTCGCGATACCAAATTTATTCATCTTTTATCAAAATTGACCTCAGAAGTGGGAGATATTATATGTCGGTGCTTATTTCAACAAAATTTTCCTAAATTGTGATGTCCCCCCCCTCCCCCCCAAAAAAATCGGTTTTTCAAGCCAGCACAAAAGGACTGACTACGGGGTTGGTGAAACCCTCGGTGATAACAGTCCACCAGCAGAGGCATTTGTCCAGTCATTGCTACTAAATACAAAATATGGTAAAAAAATGTCAGTTATGAAATAAACAAAACCAAACATGAAATGCCTCGTCTTGACATACTTTTTCATGAAATCGAAATTTATTGCTCTGTCCTTGTGAAACAGGCACTTCCAGTTGCACTGAACAGGCCCGTCGTAATTGTTATCTGTAGAAAAACTAGAAACTAAATTTACAGTAACTTTGGTATTTGGTTTTTATCACTACTGAAGCGTTGACTCGGTTGGTAAAATTAGTCCAAGAATGAATTCAGCAGCCGCACGTGTGCCTTGAACAGAGTTCTTTGTTGAAGGCCTCATGGTGACTTCAACATGAAGAACAACAATAAAAGTGTTGTTCCATCATTGTCTCACTCTCTTACGACCCGTCAATAGCAATTGCTGTTGACTTGATGCCGGACACTACTGCAATGGAAGGGGAGGTTGGGCGCGCTATAAAATCGGTCTTCCCATCATTTCTTCTTAAATACTTTACCAATTCTTTTTTGTTTATTTGTTTTGTCTTTGTCATACTGTCTCAATTCGTGTTGCTGTGAATTGCCGTGATTTTGGATTTATGATTTTAGAATTTCCCCTTTCCTCGTTCTTGCTTCGGTATTCGTTTGCCGATGTATTACCAAGTCAGAACCATTGCGTTTCACAATTTTTCTGGTGATTTTCCGCATGCTTTGTCTCTGTGCCTCTCGAACGTCGGCTATTGTCTATTATGTTCGGTAATTTTGTTAATACCTCCATTTACCATTTATTTGTAAAGACTTTGTCTGACGTGCATTTACTCCATAAACAATGAAAGTATATGGAGTAAATGTACATGAGACAAAGTCTTTACAAAAACATAGTAAACGTTATCAATGTTCGTCATTTTGAAGTCACCATGATGCCTTCAACAATGACCGTTTCTCATACCTCATATCTAAATCTTATAAGGTAATTTTGGGAAAATACATACAAATGATGTGTTGCGAAATAAGCACCGACAAATAATATCTTCCACTTTTGAGGTCATTTTTGAAATCGCTGTATAAATTTGGTATTGCGAAAAAGTTTTTTTGAAATTACATATGAATTTAATGTCTCAAGCATGAATATAGGCCTCGATAAAATACCCTTTTTTGAAAGATTGATGAAGAATATAATTGGACGTAAGCATGGAATGTATAAATAAAACAAAAGAACGCTATAATTTATAATGGCATTTTGGTTTTAATTGATTATAAAAAATAGAATAAAAAGAGAGTTAAGTCGTCGAGTTTTCATACTTTTTGCTTTAATTTAATTTTGTCATATTAATATCACGTGTTTTGAACTGACCAATCGCTAGGAGCAATCCAAAGCTGCCACGAAGTTCACTTCAAGTGCACTTTGCGATCACTCCCGCGATCGCATCTTCTTTTCAAGTGCATTTGAAAGTGGTCGCAAGTTCACTCTAGGCTGTCATGGAATCACTTTCAAGTGCACGCGAAGTGCACGCGAGGAACGCCTTTGGAGTGCACTTGGATGGAATGTTGCGTCAGCACCCAACTGTACTATATATTACACAGTCTGTAAGTGATCTAATATGGTATAAACATGGTCGTCAGCAAATTTTACATTGGTCGAGACCGTAGATCGAGCCCAAATATTAAATTTACTGACCGTGTATATACCATATTAGGTCACTTACATACTGTGTAATGTTTATATCTTTCTGATAGTCCACTAAACATATAAAAAAAACTGATGAAAACTGCAACTAAGTGTTGATGTTTACATGGTGACATCATGTTATGGCTGCCACTGACTGTAGTTTTATCACGGTCACCCCATATGGAATATATACGGTGACGTCTTTTGACAAATCAGCGTTTCGGTAATTTACTAGTGGTAGGATATTTTATAAGATGTAGCATTTAGCACTTCTATCTATGCTATTGTACCTGTTATTAGTTACAATTTAACTTTGAACATATTATTTTCATGTGACGAGATAAACATTCATACCAGGAGACTCCTACCCTGTCACAGCAGGGTGTTACTCGTAAGGGGTTCATGTGGACATGTCAATCTATTTCTCAAACTGTTGTATCAATCCTGTATAGTAAGGTGAGGTGCAAAGGGGAAATATATATTTCCTAATGCCAATATTGATGATTAACATCTTTTTAAAGCTAATGTCAGCGGAAATTGTAAAAGGATAATCAGTTTGAATCGAACCAGAACCTCTACGGTACCACACACCCAGCAGTCTCCAGTCCATTAACAACTCCAAATGATCATTGACACCTCTAAAAAGGAAACTTGTAAATTGGCGTTTATTATGGGCGGATTCGAAGATACACAAGGTAGGATAAAAATTTGAGGGAAAGAAGGGATAAATTCAATGGTAACTGACAAATAATAGTGTTGCAAGTAGCTCTACATATGAATGATATTATATGTATGGTACGGTGGAGCTGCAAAGAAGGAAATATATATTTTTTTATGTCCACAGTGTTGATTATTATATTTTATGGCATTCGGAAATATACAGTCCACCTTACCAAATATATATGTTGGTCATTGGCTTGTCCTTGTCTTCTTATAAAATTTTAGTTTCTTGATATTTGGGTTATTGGATGTGGTTTGTTTCCATTGATTTATTCACTTTTTTTTACCTTTTGGGGGGCCATTTAGGGCTTGCTAAATGGTGTGACGCTCCTCGCTTTGTTGAAGACCGTACCGTGACCCCTAGATGCTTTGTTTTGGGTCGTTTTAACCTGGATATGGGATGTTGTCTCCTTGACATTTACCCCATTTCCTTTCTTTTTCATATATATTATCATTTATGTATACAGAGCTACTTTCAACACTATTATCTATCTGTTAAATGGATTTAGTTTATTGTGCTTCCTTGTAATACATTGTTTATTATTTTGTTTAAGATATTTTCTGACATGTCTGGAATAATTTCAATAAGTTAGTCATATATCGATGAAAAACGACAACAAACAAGACAAAATTGTAACAAACATTTTAAATTATACATTTTCACAGTATTTAACACTTACTTCGGTATTTACTTATTTCAATAATATAAAACGAATGATTAAATAAAAAAATGTACAAATGTATACATGCAAGAATTCAACTGTCGCTGCAGTAGTATCTACATTATATGTATGTCTTTATTAATGAAAAGGGGGGTGATGTTATTCTATATCACATTAGCATAAAACTGCTTAGATCGCTCTATTGCTGTGTTATAATTATATAAAGGTTTATACCCCAGTAGTGTTTGTGCTTTGTCATATGTTATGTAAAATGTTGTATTTAGAAAGGCTATGCTTCCAAATGTAAAATGTAAATTCGGTAAATTGACCCTTTTAAAAATACGAACTATAAAAAGTAGGCAGTAAAACACAAACATTAAAAACATTACAAGCCAGTATGGTATGTACCATGTTGATGCTTTCGAATTAACAAGGTCGAGAAACGGTTTCATTATATCTGGTAATGGAGCAGGTGGAGTGTCGTCTGCAGCAAAGAAAAATTCACCGCCAATTTGTGGACTTTTCGGAAGTGAGTCAACAGCATTTACGAACATCATTGCGGTATTACCAACGTAACTGTATTGCAGCGTTGCGGTCATGCGTCCTACTAATGGATATATTGTTCCTTTAAATGGTCGAATAGATAATGGAATTGCGATGTAATCTAGTTCTCCAAACATAGCTACTGGAAGAATTGCCATTGTGCTAAATTGTTTACCTAAAAAAAAAACAAATAAACATTTATTTTTCTTAGATATGGTGTACTTGTACATGAGATAATATCTCATGTGTACACTTTGTTCAATTACTATTATCTAAATTTATGTAAATTCTAAAATCGAAGGATTAACTCCCTCCATCGTAGTTTTGTCCTTATATATACTTGATATCACTGATTATTTGGATTTAGTTTGGTTTTATGCATTTTAAACATTTTTTGAAATTATTGATTTTCTTTGTTTTGGTTCTAGTGCTGCTGATGAGGAATTAATTTCCGAAATGGCCATACAGCTCATTAAAATTATTGCAGTTGCAGTGAACATATGTGTTTATTTACTCCATATCCTTTCGTAAAATGCTGTGAGATATCGAAAAGAATTATCAAACCGAGCACAATGCACAATTTTGAGCTTAGATTCAGCTTTTTGGAAGATCTAAGCCAAAAACAAGTCTTGAAATCCGAATATAAGGTAACTTGATAAAGTATCTGTCCACACGGACAATGGATTTTAATGTTTAAAGCTGCTGTACATAAAGAAGAAGGCCTTAAACTTCTGATTTTCAATGATTTTTTAAAGGAAATTTACTATGTTTCATCCAAGCATCTTTCGAGTCTAAAGGTTTCCAGTGAGTTGATTTTATGTGAAATGAAGATATATAATTTTTGTTACAATAAAGAAAGGAAATGGGGTAAATGTCAAGGATACGAAATCCCATATCCAGGTTAAAACGTTAATATACAGGACTAATTCTTACTACAATATAACTATAATTCTTATAATTCTTATAGTATTTTTTTGTTTCTGAAGTGATTAAGACAGTTTTTATAGAAGATAAGTACCGAAAAAATTAAATATTTGTGAGGTGATTATAACAGTTTTTATAGAAGATAAGTACCGAAAACAACGACATTAAATTTTATGCTCAATTTTGTGTTTCTAGTAAGTATAAATTAGCAGCTTCATTTCTATAAAGTAAGAGCTGACAGTGTTAATGTAGGTACCGATAATTGTTAATTTTTATTATCTACATTAATAAGTATTTGAAAACTGCAGAATTTAAGTTGTGAATAATTCATTACTCATAATAGGGTCTGTAAGTCTCGTCCAATTTTGGGACTTCCGGGGACATAATTTGTACCCGGAAGTTGCATTTTTAACAGAAAAGTATGACGTTTCAAGCAAACAATAAGGACGTCATAATCCCACAACGTCATATTTTGGCGGGAAACGTTTTCAGTTTTGAATTTTATCGTGATTTCTCGGTGTCACATGACGAGACTTACAGACCCTATAATGTTCTTGGTAATTTTTGTTTCTTGATTCAGATTTGAATTAACAATAGAAGGATATGGAATAAATGCACATGAGACAAAGTCTCTACAAAAACATGGTTACACCAAACTTTTATTGTTGTTCGTCATCTTGAAATCACCGTGAGGCCAGTGTATCTTTTTATGTGATAAAGACTAAAACGAAAATGTTCTCGAAAATATGTATGCATAGTATTTATTTTACAAGTAACCATCCCCAAAATGTATTGAACATGGTTTAGATTTCATATTTAAGACAGGTAATATTGTATTTGTAAACAAATGAAAATTACGACTGGTAATTAATTCCTGGCAAACTCATTTAAACATTACGTCTAATTTGTACGCTAGGGCTACACCACTTTTACGCCAAAATATACAGTAGGGAACAGACATAACCCCACGGCAAGTTAACTTGAACCAGTCATAAAAGTATCTCTGAGTTAACTTCGGACCGTTTTCAAGATAGCTTAGACCAGTCGTAGAGCGGGGATGACAACTACTCTAAGTTAATTTTAGAACTGTTCCAGAGCCCTGACTGCTCTGACCTGTTCTGGTGGTAGAGCCCTGACTGTCGGATCTGTTCTGGGCACAGAACCCTGACCACTTTATCCTGTCATAGAATCCTGACTGTTCTTACCTGTCATAGAGCCATGACTGTTTTTATGTTATTAAATTTAGAGGATTTACAGTTCTTGTACATTACCGACTTTGAATGAAATTTTCTTGACGTACTTCCTGATCAATTAATTCTTCTCGGAAGAGTAGTCAGGATCCTATGGTAGGTTAGATCGATCAGGGCTCTATGACTGGTCAGAGCATTCCGGTCTCTATGACAGGTCAGAGAAAACAGGATTCTGACAGGTTAGAGCAGTCAGGGCTCTATGACTTATGAGAGCAGTCAAGATTTTATGACTGCTCCAAGTTTACTTCACTTTGGACTGTTCTCATGCCTGCTCCCAAAGTTAACATGGACGAGAATTTATGTTGTTAACCTACTCCATATCTGTGTTTACGTCTTGATTTCAAATTCTTTCGACAGGTATTTGTATGAAAACCGGGCGTAACATTACGTACAGGTTGTATATTTCAATAATTTCTATCCTTATATCAAGTTTTATTCCTATAAAAGTAATGAACAAACCATTCGCTAATTTCTTGCCATTAGCAGACAAAACCATGTTCTGTGCTGTTGCCTTTGTAGATGCATAAGCCTCGAAATATAGTTTTGATGGTCTAGTTACGGAAGTTTCTGTCCCGGATAGCACTTCCTCTGGACCTAGAAATATTGCACTTGAACTGCAATAAACAAAATATGGCACATTTTCTTCTTTGCAAACATCAAGCATTGTTTCCGTACCTGCAATATATGACACCTAAAATTTCAATTAAATTCAGGACTCTTGTTTGATCTGTTTCTTCTTTAAAATGTTTGGAGTTGTTTTCTTTTCTAATGAAACTAACGTTTATTGCACTTATTTATAATTAATTTGGATTTCTGGTGATAAACAGTTTATTTGTACATACTGAAAATGGTTGGAATACACGTATAAGTTATATAAGCAGATATTTGATTAGAAAAACTAGCCAGCTTTTTAAGTTTTGAAAACCACTCCCGGTGAACCTGTACATCGTGCAATCAGGGTAGCGACTGACTGTACGCAGAGTAGTGCAACACAAACTAAAAAGAGGTGTGTAGACGAAAGGTATTTTGATCAATTTTCCGTTTATAAAGATATTAAGTTTTACTTTGATTATTAATATAAAATCCATATTATGTGTTAGTATCAGGCTGTCTTTATTGCTTATGACTATATAATTAGCAAAAGTTGTACTGTACGCAATTTCAGCAGGGAAGGACTAATTTCAAATTAACTGTACGAAGGGTAGGATTTTAACTGTATGCAGGGTATGACTATGTTTCCAAAAACATTAGCGTATTATGCCCTTGAAAGTATATGTTAAGCCTGTAAAGCCTGAAAGGAACCTACATCGGTAAATAAGCCATAACTAATGTGAGAATCAATTGACGAATGAAAGTCTGTAGTTAAAGAACAAAACAACATAAAACATAGTCATCTTATTACCGGGATTGACAAATCTGTTGTAGATATATGTACATGCATAATGAGTATCAACATTTACTAGTTTACTAGTTCAAAATTATGATGGATGCAGTTGAAGACTATGCCAGAATGTGGGCGAAGAAAGAAAAAGAAGATGTGGAGACATTGTCAGACTGGATCAGGTCGATTAAGTCATTAATCATGAATCGTATCAGGCGCTTGAAAACATATATAAAAACTAGAACGCCCAGCATATTTGATGACCCTCTTGTTGCTAAAACATTGACAAACCTCCATGAAAAATACGTCATAGTACCTGCAGACAAAGCTTCTAACAATATTGTGCTTGTATGCAAGAAACACTATTTAGACTGTCTTGTTAAGGAGATGGGTATTGACACTTCATCTGGCAATCCTACTTATTCCCCAACTACATTATCAAGGGACGAGATAATCACAAATCACACTTCTGTGTTAGCATCATTCGGTATCAAAGTTGATGAGAATAACAGTTATCTCCCTTATATTTACTGGGTGCCTAAGCTTTACAAGAATCCCTACAAACAGATATTCATTGCAGGATCTGCCATATGCACCACTAAGCCCCTATCCAAACTCCTGACCACTTTACTGACTGCAGTTAGAGATAGTTTAAAAAGCTACTGCGAAAAAGCTTATTCCACGAGCGGCGTGATTCAGATGTGGATTCTTAAAATTCCAAAGATCTCCTTGAACAGCTCTCCTCAAACAGTCTCGCATACTGCAATAGCAATCAAACTTTTGAGTTTTCTACCCTTTATACAACTCTTCCCCATAATAAACTTTAAACAGTAATTTCCGATCTGATACATCAATGTTTCTTTACCAAAAATGGAGAACGCAGGTATTCCTATCTGGTAATAGAAAAAGATAAAACATATTTTGTAAAGAACCACACTAGTCAAACAAGAAATACAGTGAAAATGACATGATTAAGATGCTTGAATTTTTGATCGACAACATTTTTGTTGAATGTGGAGGCCGTGTTTTTCAATAGACAATAGGGATTCCTACGGGAACAAATTGTACGCCACTTCTAGCTGACCTTTTCCTTTTTTCGTATGAAGCAAAGTTTTTACAAGGGCTGATACAACAGAAACAAAAACAACTAGCCCAGACTTTTAATTTCAGCTTCAGATATATAGACGATGTTGTTTCTCTTAATAACCCAAGATTTAAAGAATATTTACATCGTGTCTACCCCCCATGAACTTGAAATTAAAGAGACAACCGATACACCCGATTCTGCTTTATACCTTGACCTTTTGTTATACATTGACGAACATGGACGTCTGAAATCTAGATTATATGACAAACGTGATGATTTTGACTTTCCAGTTGTGAACTTTCCCTTTCTCTGCAGCAATATACCTGCATCCCGAGCATATGGAGTATATAATTCACAATTAATTCGTTATTGTAGAGCGTGCAGTACATACAGTGACTTTGTGGAAAGAGCAAAAGCACTGTCACAAAAACTGCTGAGTCAGGGATATGTTCAGCTTTTGTTACTTTCGTCCTTTCAGAAATTCTATGGCCGTCATCAACGACATAATAGATAGATATGAAATGTCAGTGTCACAAATGAAAACTGACATTTTCAGCTAGATTCGCGTCTTCCCTGATTTGACATTACCGGTTTTGACTTAACCCTGGATTGACCCACTAACAGTGTGACGGGTGCTGTGCTTACCCTTTCGGATCACCTGATGTCGCTCTCGGTTTTTATGGGAGTTCACACTGTCAGTGCTTTAGTTTTTAGTGTTGTCTTGTTAAATTTTAGTTTTGTCTTCGTCAGTGCTGTTTGTGGTACCAATTTCTTCTTGTCCATGTTTGAATACTAAAGTGAGTACCAAAGCTTTTCAAAATTTCACCTTGGTACTGTTTGAGGGTTAGAGAAGTTATACGTACCATGGTTCTCAATTGGTTTTGTCTCAGGGTTAGAAAATGACAATAACCAATCAGTTAACTGACAGATCTTTCAAAACATATGCCTCACTAACAGTGTGACGGGTGCTGTGTACAGAGCAGGACATGCTTACCCTTCCGGGGCACCTGATGTCATTTTTGTTTATTGAGAGTTCGCACTGTTAGTGCTTTAGTTTTTTGTGTTGTATATGTAATGTTCGTGTGTTTTGTGGGGATGTGGTGTCTTTGGTCTTCCGTCTTTTGGTGTTATTGCTTTGCCTTGTCTCTGGACTTTGATTTGTGTAATCTTGTGCTTTGTTCCTTCGTTATTCTACTGCCGTTGTTATGAAACCGAAGTAAAAGAAAGAAAGCAGAAAATCCTGAAATCAAAAATTCAAAAAATGCGGCAATTTAAATTAAGCACAAAATAAGACAACCTTACAAAAACAAACCAAATATACATAAACGCACAAAAGCGCAACAAAAGTAAAGCACAAGCAATGTAAGCATGTTAGATATTAGAAACGAAACCAATATTCCAATACGAGAGAATTTAACTGTTTTTGAATGCCAATCGACATAAAATCCTTAGCAATACACGATGTTTAAAATAACATTCCATTACTTATGATACGACAATTTAGAGAAGTTGTTGATTAAAAAAAATAATGCTGCTTTACAAAATTTATGATACGACAATTTTCTGAAATTTCTGAAATAAATGTTATCAAAAGTTTAAAGTAAATATGAAATACTATAAAGCAAATGAAAGGTCGACTAATACCTACAGCATTTTGTATGAAATTACATACTTAAGATAGGCATTATAATGCAACTGTCCCTAACCGACATTGTCATGGACGTATTCTTGTGAATCGGCAACTGAAAAAAATGAAGATTTAAGTTTGTGTAAATTTTTAACTTAAGTTATCGGATAGTAGTTGAAGATGTAATCATGTCCAGTTTATTTTGACACTTCTGTCGCAGAACAAAAGACGAAAAGTGAATATTAATACATCAAATACAATACATAGTTACAGCGTAATTGCATATTATAAATTCGTCTTTAATAAAGTATGATGTCAACAGTCACATACGGTATGGAAGAATCTTCAACTTTGTGCAAAAGGGTGTATTTGTTATTTTTGGTGTGTGCAAATGATTCAATAAAAGCCAAAATAGTCCACCCTGCGTACTGCTTAGTCGCTACCAACTATACACTTAGTCCTACCCTGATTTTTAGGTGTACAATAACTCTTTTGGTTATTTCAGCGTTATTAATTACATAAACGGTTACACATTTGAGACAAATAAAGGTCAAAAGCGTTGTTTTCCGTTAAAATTCGCCATTCGCATAAAAGTATAATACAAATACCATATAATAGTAAAATTACTTTTCGTCTGCACCCCTCTTTTTGTTTGTTTAGCACTACCCTGTGTACAGTTAGTCGCTACCCTGATTGCACTGTATACAGGCTCATCAGGGGTGAAAACTGTCGGTTTAACCTGTAAATAATCTTAATAACTTTGTAAAACGGTTAATCAACGATTACATTAATAAAATCAAATCATGAAAAGACAATGTTCATTACCAGATAGTAAGAATGCATTTTCGGATTTTTTCATGTTTTTTGTTCTTCTTTTTGACAAGTTAACCGATTTAAGTAACGTTTTCTAAATTATTATTAGGTCTGCATCCTGGTTATTCTTTCTGAATTAGACATAAATACGTGGACGGTGTATACTGCTGTATCATGGCAATTATGGTGATGTACTTGTCGAATATTTTGAACACGTAGATTGACTTCAAGATAATAATAATAATAAAAAACAATAATAAAAGAATTTTGTGTTTTATAAGCAACTAAAAGGAAGGATACATATGTATCAACGAGACATGTCAGGTGGTTAGGCATTTTCTATTTTATTTAGGTATTCGATTTACCTCATGTTGAATTATTTAGTTTTATACATGTAATTTAGAGAAAAAAAAATGTATAAATATACCTTTAACATTGACTTCGTGGAGTACTTTGTGATTCGGGAAAAGAGACCAGTCGATTAGTGATGCAATATGAAGAACAATATCAACTCCTTTACAAGCTTTTCTTACCACATTTTTATTGGATATACTTCCGGTAAATGTTGTTACTGACTTTGTGACGTCAAAATCTGAAAAAAAAAATTATCAATTACTGTGAAAGTACTATTGTTCGCGGGGATTAAATTTTCGTGGATTTCGTGATTATCTTAAAAAACGAAATTAAGTTCCTAACGAAATACATTTTTCCCATTAAGTTCTAATGCATTGAATTTGAAACTCTCTACACCCGCTACAATGACCTTAATCAGTGTCCCGTGCATTGATTCAAGAGAAAATTGCAAATATAATAAATGTTTGCCGCAAAAAAATAATAAAAAATAAACAACAACAACAATAACAAAAACAAGATACAACATACAAAAAAAAACAAAAAAAAAGAAAAGAAAAAAAAAGCATAGAAACAAACGACGTCTGATGATTATGATTTTCAAGCTTTTATTATATTTACTTATGGTGTGTGTCCTGAATGGCTCTTTTGTCTGCAAATGCTTCTTGTAACAATTTAAAGTCAAAATATATACTTTTGAATATCCACATCCATTTTATAGTATCCTGTATGACGATCCAGGTATGACAAACTACATCATATCAAATTCTTGACGATTTATAAATTTCGTCGACCATAGTAGTTGTGATTTTAGGGTCCACCAATGACTACCTATGTTAATATCAACCATGCAGTTTATCCACAAACAATAGTACTGGGCCTCGGACAGCCATACTGGCCAAACACGTCCGTCGATGAACGTTGTACACGACAAATATTAAGACCCCCAATTTATTTCCATGTAATTCTAATATAATTTATATATTAAGAAATACGCTGTCGTGATTGGCTACGTTGACTTCCGGTAGCAATTTCTGAAGCCTTTTTTTCGATATTGTAAGGATTAAACACCGTTTGAAAGGAGTATAAACTGGACCAAGTCACTCACAAACATATAATAAAAGACTTTGGGACTTTTACTTGTTTGTGATTGGAACTTTTATGATATGTTTTTTTTGAGTTACTTAGCCCCGTTTAGAACGGTGTTTAATCATATAATAGTATTGACCTGGAATATCTCTGTCAATATACATGAAGCTAGGAGGTCAGTTACAGAGTGAAAGTATCTCAAATGAACTTTCAATTGGAAAAAAAATGAATAAAATATATTTTGAGTTATGTTGAGCAGAATGCAACATGCAATTTGCAATCTACTGTTTTGATATGTTATTATGTTTAAATTAACGCAACACAGGGAGTCATTCGAATATGTTCATGCCATTTGATAAACGTCAAAATATGAAATCAATAATAATACCGTTTTAGCTCATCATATTAGTCTTACCAAGTTTCTGTTCATATTTGTTGACATCTAATACATGAATTTTTTTCACATTATGTCCATATAAATGTAAGTGTTTTATTACGTGTTGTCCGAGAAATCCATTGCCTCCAGTTACCAGAACAATAAGTTGTTCCATATCAACTTTCCCTATAAAATGAAGCAGAAATATATATTAAAGGAAAATGGCTAGGAAATGTACAGTATACCAGTACAGAATGTCCAAAACTCATTACTATATTCAAAATGTTGTAGTAAAACTGTATATACATTAAGAAAACTTGAAGAACCATTTTCTTTTCCCCAGCTTTAATCTAAATATCTTGACCATGTTGTAGGTGGCTACCAAAAAGGTATTTATGCTGTAGAAAAGTGAATATAGTAAATAACTGTACATGTATACATTAACCAACTACCAACTACGGCAATTCATTCTGTGTAAAATAAAATATCTGATAGTGTTTTTAGGGATTTTGTCTGAATAATAATTGTGTTTTATTTAAAATAAAATATGGTACACACGTAAGTATAGTTACTTGAATTAGTTTACCTTACTATTTTACCGTCTAAAACACATAATAATTGGACATCACATATCAAATGTAACGAGTGACGCATGTCATACATGATTCAGAATCTTATAAAAATTATTTGTTACTTACTTACCCAAATGGAAGACAAAATATGGAATTATGAAAATGCAAGGTTTGCAGAATATTATAGTCCAGAAGAGATTAGATTTTTATTTTAATGGTTGCATACTCAATCATTAAATAAATATGTGTGATAAGATATTTTATCAAGGTCAAAATGTGTATCCCGGATACTTAATTATATTCCCAGGATTATGTAAGTTTGAAAAGTAAAAGTTTTGTTACACAAGTAAAAGATAAAGATTATATTTGGAGATTGATTGATTGATTGATAAATTGAATAATATTTTAAATCTTCTGAGCAATATTTCAGCTATATCATCACTTTGGGGTATTGAAAGGGTTACGGGAAATTCTGACTGCAACTGGAAAAGTAGGGTGAACTCGAAAGGGGCGGGGAATTTAGCCTTGTAGCCAATCACCCACGGACTACTCAAAAAAGAGCTTGCTACGAGGGTTCTTTCATGTGCAGGAAGCGTGGCATTTCTTCCAACACGTGGACCTGAGTTCACATCCCATTCGAAAGATGGGTTGTGTATTTATTCATCCCGCACAACCACGGACATCCAGTTTAGGAGGGGTTGTACCCCGCAGCCTGAATACTGGGTCCTATTTCTTTATACCGGGATTCCCTCGGGGTTTATATTTGGAGAAAAATTATTTAATTAGTTTCCTTGGGAACTTATACTCATTACGAAAAATATTGAGATAGGAAGCCAAATAATAAGACGTTCAAATAGCTCTACGTAGAATTTTAACATTCGAAGCTTGACATATTGCATTGAGTTCGACATATAGAGCGCCTACATAAGATTTCTCGATGTTAATTTTAGTACCCTGCCAGATCAAAATATTCCGGAGTTTAGTTAGAAGCCGTTGGAGAAGTGGATGTCGTCATTTCAGTTATACATGATATAGTTTATTAAAGGTATACATTTACGGTTCAAAGGTTACATTTGATATTTGATCTAAATAAATTAAAGGTAATACACGGTAAGACATGTCATTTATTTGTAGTGTATTAGCACAATAGTATTTTTGGCACTCTACATATTTTTCTTGCTTTTCTCGTTTGATTGATCTATAGGGTTATGCACCAACCATCTGATTTTCCTTGGAGAGTGAGGGTCCACCATGACATCTCTTTGAAAACAACTAATTAATGTTATTCTTATTTTAAAAAAGGAACAAAAGACAAATTTATATCCCGATGTTCATTCGTTAATTCATACATCCGTAAAAATAATTAGTAATAATTAAAAAAAAAATGAATAAATGAAAAAAAAGATAAAAGCTGTAATGAAAACATCACAGGTAAACCCTATAAAGTACAGCAGGAAGTAAATCAATGCGCTGCAACTACTGACGCGTCATAATACTAATTTTTTTATTACCGTTTCCTCAATTAATTACTTAGGTCTACTCCATATTTAGGTGCACACCAAAATTATTTAAAAAGCATAATTTTAGCAAATATATACGATTTAGCTAAATTTAAAAAAACGACACAAGCCTACCTCACATTGCCTCTAACTGAATATAATCAATAAATTACGGAATCCCAATAGGGACATATACTTGTAGGCCATGGGTAAATATGTTATAATCACAAAATTCAATATGCGCACATGGAACAGTTTTTGTTCAAAAAGTTATTACAATAAACTGTAAAAGAATCAAAATTAACAAATAAGAAGCCTAATGAAATGATACAATTCTTGCGTTTAAGAGTTTTTTAGCCCGGACAAAAGTTTCGTGGAGTTTTTTGAAGCTGCATTTTGTTTTTGTTCACAACAAGAGGTCATGTTCGGTTGACTCCAAATTCAATTCCTTATAAGGTAAGATAAGATACGATAACTTTATTTTTTATAAACCAATTAACAAAAGTACTGAAAAATACATACATAATCCTTTCTTTGAACATCTTTGATTTATGGTCTTCCAAACGATTAGATTTTATCTGCACTGAAGAGACATAAGTTGTCGAAATGCGCATATGCAGAAAATAAATTCACAGTAACTTCGGTATTAAGTTATTTGTAACCACTGGGTCGATGCCTCTGCTGGTGGACTGTTAGTTCCCGAGGGTATTCACCAGCCCAGTAGTCAGTACTTCGGTGCTGACCAGAAAGCCGATTTTATTTGGAACCTTGCAATATCTAAATTTTTGTTAATTTTGTTGAAAACTAAGGAGTATCTCCCTCATGCAAAGCTCTGTCCTTAGCTGATTTTGGCTTTACCTTTAGATCATTTTGGCTATTTGTTCTCTATCAGTTTTTGAACATCTTTGATTTATGGTCTTCCAAACGATTAGATTTTATCTGCACTGAAGAGACATAAGTTGTCGAAATGCGCATATGCAGAAAATAAATTCACAGTAACTTCGG
>MJUU01070174.1:181059-200108 GCA_002080025.1 Modiolus philippinarum
AAAAAAAACAGTTTATGTTCAATCCTGTATTTTCGGCAATCTGTGTGCTAAATCAAGAACAGAAGAATTATTTACTGCTTTCATTATCTGGAGTATTTCAATCTCACAACGGCATTTTAAAATCTTATAACATTTTGTCGAGTTGTATAGAAATTTGGAAGGATATTCCTTCTCTCATTTGCAAGCCTAGGACACTCTAGGATATAATGTTATTCAATTCCCTTTTCATTCTTAGTACTTAAATTACAAACCGTTAGTCCCTTCTATATTCATCCTATATTCATCCGCCTTCCTTGTTCTATAAGTAAATAATGATTGAGTGACCTGAATCCCTATCTTCCATAATATTAAAACATTCTTCAAAATTTAAATTTTCCTTAATATAGTTAATAGTTTTGGATTTTGTTTGTAACAAACAAAGAGCTTTGCTCATACCTCATATTTAATTCAAGAGGAACCCTTGCATCGGTTCGACCGAAATATGTTGCTTAATGCTGAACAACGATACATCCAAGATTCTATTCATTCAAAGATAATGGGTCGTCAACACCCAAAGTGTTAAAAATTCCCGTTATACGTTGCCGATAAAAAAAATTATGGAAGACAATCACAACAATAAACAACCACAGGACGCACATGGAGTCAATAGCGAGAAAACTTGGCAAAATAAAATGATAAAATGACGATACTGTAAAAAGGTTGTTAGTATAACATTTTGGAATTACAAAAACTAAGATGCAAAACTTGAAAGGATGATAGTGTATCCATATGAGACAATTTCTCAAGAACAAGTCCAACATAACTGAAATATAAAAGGAACATACATACCTCGTTCTGAGAATCTTTTTACGGACTCTATACAGAATTGTAGAGACAAACTCCAGTTTTAAATGAACAATAAAAGAATATAGCGTAAACGCACATTAGACAAAGTTTCTACAAATACATGGTAAAACCAAGCAAAGGAAAATGCTGGTTTTGTCGTCCTCATCTTGAAGCCTTGCTCATACCTTATAACAAGTTCAAGACGACCCCTAATTCATATCCGCTGCCCAACTAACTTGGGATAAAAAGAAGCCAAACACAATATATAAACAACCACAGGGCACTCATCGAGTCAATTGCAAAAACTTTGATATACATTTGTAATAGACTTTTAAAAAATCATAAATAAGAATTTACCCAAAACTTACTGATTTTTTCATCAATGGCATATATTAATCTTTGTGTGCCTTTTATTCATTTATATTTTTATCTATTTATTAGAATTTGGATTGTGAAGTAATGTTCATCATTTCTTACTCAACACATACATGAAAGTTTTAAAACACATATTGTATATAACCATATACTGTATATAGGTTTTTACACAGTCTCTCATAATTGTTTTAAGAATGGCACATACATGATAGTTTTTAAGTGTATATTCAACATATTTTATTATATGTATTGCGTATTTTAACTGTATATGATTGTATGTGGTGAGACTTTAATAAAATATTGAATCTGAATCGACATAAAGTCATCAAAATAAATTTTTAGAGTAAAATGAAGAATAAGGACGGACTTGTGAAGAATAGTAAAAATGAGACTAACATCAAAATTAACACAGTAATAAAGCTTAAAGTAAAATATCATGGCCAGTAAACCATATCTCTTAAATATGTAACACTAAACATTGAAATACACCCGACTTGTCAATTTACCAATGGTGACCGAATTCGGATATTCGATGGCAATTTACCTTTTCTGCTTGAAATAAGTTTCTGTAAATCATTCTTTTTGCTTTTTAGAACTACATTCACGATATTAACTCTATGAAAATATCCTACAAGTGTATTAAGATAGTAAACGGATTTACATGTAGCTTAAACTCTTTTGAAAGGCTCCCGAGTTGATCTGAGGAGGGGAAAATGTAATGAAATAACGTGCATGAAGATAGTTAACGTTTGGATTCTTTAACTCAAATTGTTAGGCGAATGGGCAGAGGTCCCGGGTTAGCTCTTATCAAACAGGTACATGTAAGCAACGGCCAACGACTACATTTAACCTCAGTTGTGGAATTTGTTTGTTTTTAATACCAATTGGTCTGTGGGGCTGTAAGTAAGCTAGGGTATGGGTAGACATCACGGAGGATTCATCAAACATCAAAGTTATTAACAATAATAGCGTTCAATTCTGTATTTGTTAAAATTCGAGATTTTTCAACAGAGTCTTACGTGAGGTTGTCACTGGAATCCGTCCCAGTCCAAATCTAAAGACTTGTTTGCAAACGCTTCCGATCTGTGTAATACGGTAGTGTTATTCTGATTCTACAGAAGAAATGGAAAAATCTATCACATTATCTTGCTTCGGTATTCGTTTGTCGATTTACTTTATTTTCCAACACTCCTGAAGAGACAATGCCATTGCACTAAGTTTTAAAAAGTAATCTTGCTATATTCAAATGCCATTTTGAATGTTATTATTAATGCCAAGATCTCCAAATTTTGTGAAAGAAGTAAACTTTGAAACGGCTGGCACGTTATAGAACTAAATGACATGACGCAACGTACTAATAGGATGATAATAAGGAACAAAATAAATATCTTACTTCAATTACCCATGATAGCGTAAATTTCTATCTTTGTTATGTTCTCTTGTTCTTAGCGTGTGATTTCATTTTTATAATGTGTGGTATAAAAAGGAGATAGAAAAAAACGCACATTATTTGATATTTCCAATAAGAGCTATAATTGTTGGACTGACGTAACCTTTCACTGTGCCATGTCTTATCAATACTTCCTTTTATTTTTGTTTAATTTAAAGAAATAAATCAATCTTATTGCATAACATATTGACAAAAATAAACATGAAAACATTACATGTATTAACATGTAAAAAATAGAATTGCACTCATTTTCATATTCTTTTACTTTTATAATCTGCGATTAGCATAGGTGTTTCCGGATTTAATGGGACGATGATTTAAAATGGAGAAACAGGTTGTCTTGGTGACAGGAGGAAGTGGCTGCCTTGGTCAACATATCATAAAACATTTACAATTGTTTGGCAGTGATGTAAATGAAATCCGTGTTTTGGATGTGGTGGACTATCAGCAAAAGCTTGGTATGTTGTAAAAAATAACGAATTAAAATGCAAATTTGAAAATTTTCATACTAAAGCAACATAAGCAAAATCGTTCAAAAATACATGCAAAATGTTTTATATGTCAGACGTCAAAATTTTGATGGGAAACGGGTTTTCCTAGAGTTTTCCTTCATTTTCATTTAGCTGCTAAAATAATTAAAATGAAAATATAATTGCAAATTGATAAAATTATGTATATGGGAATTTTTTACAATTTAAAGTGATCTTTGACTAAGAAAAAATGATATTTGTTTTCATTTGTGATACAGAAACATTGTAATGGTCTGTCAAATTTTGGTGACGACCGTAAAACGTCTGTAGTGACAATTGGAACAGTTTGAAGTATAAGTTTTTTGAGACAATAAGTTTGCTCTGTTGACAAAATCGCTGTACAAACTACAGGCACGGCAATAGCGAATGAGTTGTGAAATGTACACGCCATATGCCGGAGAATTGGGAATATTACTGCTCAAAAACGGGAATTTCACTATTGGAAAGTCGAAATCATCACGCTTGTCGAAAAGTATTGTTTTCAGACGTCATGAGTTGTCAATATAGAGGTATAGGTCCAGGTATGATACTGATGATGCATCAGTGGTCTCTTTAATTTTGAGTTCATATAAGATGAAGGTTATCGTTAAATTTGTTCAATGAAAGAACACCATCTATATAACGGAAACTGAAATTAAGAGATCTGGATAGCTTATTGTCTTTTTTTCTGAACTAGCTCTTGTATGAACCTGGGTTCATGCGAAGATTAAACAAATCTGCTAAAAGTGGAGCTCAATTAGTCCTCATAGGCATACCTATTGTCTCCTGGAAAACTTGTCCTCCAAATTCTACAAATATGCTATCCATCAAGAATTCCAGCATTGTAATGAAATCCTCCTCTGTATTCATTTTGTGTGAATTAGTGTGATGTTTAACAAAACAGACCTCATCCAATCACAAAATATGAATATCTTCTTTCATCCTTTTTAGTTCAGAAAGACTGATATATCAAAACCCTGAGTAGACTTCTGTTTATCGTGTGGAAGAGTATAATAAAGAGTAGAAAAATCAAATGTTTTGACACTTTTGCAGTGGTTAAGTTCATTTGAAGATAGATATTCTAACAAGTCTTTTGAGATTTTGGAAATCCACATCTGATTCACTCTACTTGCAATTGTCACTATATATCTTGAAGCCATCTGCAGTAAGTGATGAAGCGAGGACCTTAGAAAAGGGTTTTGTTGTGCATTTGGCAGACCCAGCAATGTATCTCTGTTTGTAAGGGCATTTATGTAATTTAGGTACCCAGTAGATACAAGGCAGGTTGTTGTTCTCTTCACTCAAACTGATACCAAAGGAAGACAATACTGATTTGTGATTGTTTAGTATGTCCTTCATTGGTATGGTGGAGAGTTTGTATGTGGGATTGCCAAATGAACTGTCAAAGCCCATCTCCTCCATTAAGCAGTAATTGTAGGGTCTTTTGCAGATAAATGCGATGTTGTTTTGGGCCTGGTACGACGAAATAATTGTCATGAAGGAAGGACAATGCTTTTTCTACCTCCGGATCATCGAATATACTTTTTGAATTGGGGCACATGGTTGTCTTTAGGCGCCTCATTCGAGCTACAATCAATGACTTTATGGACCTAATCCAGTCGGACAGTGTTTCAACCTTTTCCTTCTCTCTCTTAGCCCATTGTTTGGCGTAATCCTCAACTTCGTCTAATCTAAATACTGTAGTCAAATATTGAATGGTCAAAGAAAGGTTAAAGTATAAAGGATTCAAACCATCACTACCAATTAATTAAGCTATATATTTATGTTCATGATATTCACACTGCTATATATTATCTTCTGTAAGAAATTTTGTCAAAAACTAAGAAAACCGAGCGTTGTTTGACGTCTAGCAATGAATTACGGCCACACCAATGCAAGGGACCATCTGGAACTTTATATGAGGTATGCACAGGCTCATTGCTGAAGGCCTGATGGTGAGTTAAAGATAAAAAAGCAATAATAAAAACATATTTTTTCCATTGTTTAGATTTATCATGTATTTGTACACAGTAAAGTTAGTGAAAACCAAACCGTCAGTCAAAAGCGAATAATTCAATCACAATGGCAGAATCAGAAAAATAAAGAAACAAAGACATAACATGAGTATAGCACGCAAATAAAAGATGAACAACACGGTTCCAATAACCAGAGGCTCCCAGGAGCCTGTATCGCTCACCTGGTTTTCATTTGCCACAATCAAGCTAACATTGTAAGTTCAGTCTCTCCAACTTTGGTAGCTCGAACACAATTAATATCTGGAAATGTATTTACAGTCTGATCATGTTTTACTATATGTCTTTTGACAAAAAACGTTCTTGCTAAGGACCACCTTTGACACAAGTTTTGAAGTCGAGACATCATTTTGTAAATGGTAGTCAACGACAACATTTAAACCATACTTTTAAGTTACGACATCAATATCTATTTGGAAACCAAATTTCATTGAGATCGGACAATGCTGAATTTTCCTACCTTTTTTGGCAGCCATTTTGAAAATGGTGATCAACGAACAATTTTCAACACGGTTGTGAAGTCTAAACATCGATATCTATTTGGAAACCAACTTTTATTGAAATCGGGCAATGTTACAATTTTTCGGTCCTTTTATGGTGGCCATTTTGAAAATGTCAGTCAACGAACAATATTTAACACCATATTTTTAAGTTACGACATCAATATCTATTTGGAAACCAAATTTCATTGAAATCGGACAATGTTGATTCCCGCCATTTTTGGGCGGCCATTTTGAGAATTGCTGTCGACAAACTATTTTCAACATCAGTTTTGAAGTTGCAACAGCATGACAAATATTTCATCATTTTACACTAAAGCTTCATCCTCTATAGTTTTGGAAATAAAAGAAAAAAAAAAATACAATAATTTGTAAAATTCTGTGAAAAAAAGGGCAATAACTCCTACAAGGGTTTTTGGATTTTCTTCAAAATTTCAGGGTGGGTAGATCTTGATGGATTTTCTTCAAAATTTCAGGGTGGGTAGATATTGATATGACACCTATTTTTGCAATTGATGTTGACCTCTATCCGTTATAGGTTTTCAAATGAAAAATAAAAAATATTAAAATTTTGAAAATTTTACGGAAAACGGGCAATAAATCCAAGACGGGTTTTCAGATTTTCTTCAAAATTGCAGGGTGGGTAGATCTTGCCATGCTGATCATTTTTATTGCGTCAGATTTTTGATGCCTGTAAAGGTTTTCGAGTTATTTGCAAAATACAGTAATTTACTATTATGTTTTATTTTTAGTAACAGCAGCCATGTTGTTTGAACTTAGGACTAATCGAACACAATTTTGAAACTGCATACCACGGTGATGGTTTAGGCCATTTTTGGTTACATTCACCCAGCAGTTTTAGGGGAGAAGATTTTGAAATTGTTGACGGACGGACAGACGAACGGACGACAGACGACGGACGCAAACTGATGGCAAAATCTCACTTGGCCTTTTAGACCAGGTGAGCTAAAAAGCCATGGGTGAGATCAGGTCCATCGGTAGAGTAAGCATCTCTTGCTTCTTAAAAAACACACGCTGTCTTCAATATGTCATCTCCGATAGTAAAGTCAAATCCGGTGGAGGAATAACAAAATTTAGAGACTTTGCATCATGTGCATTTACTACTACTGTATGGACGTTTGAAATCTAAGCTATATGACAAGCGTGATTATTTTAACTTCCCCATTGTGAACTTTCCCTTTCTTAGCAGCAATATACCTACCTCTCCAGCCTATGGAGTGTGCATTTCACAGTTGATTCGTTACTGTCGAGCATGTAGTTTGTACAGTGATTTTTTGAACAGAGCAAAAACACTGTCCCTAAAGCTGCTTAGTCAGGGATTTGTTCAACCTTTGTTAATTTCATCCCTCAAGAAATTCTATGGCCTTCACCATAGAATCATTGAAAGATATGACGTGTCAGTATCCNAAATGAAAGTGGACATTTTCAGCTAGATTCACGTCTTCCCGGATTTGACTACCGACTTTGACATTTTCCCGGATTGAATCACTCACAGTGTGACGGGTGCTGTTAACAGAGCAGGACATGCTTACCCTTCCGGAGCACCTGATGTCACTTTCAGTTTCACTGGAGTTCACACTGTGAGTGCCTTTGTTTTGAATATTGTTATTTCTGTTTCTGTGCTTTGTGCCTGTCATGCGTCGTTGTTTTTGTTTCTAGCGTCATTTTTTTCTGTGTTCTCGTTTTTGCCCTGTCTTTGGACTTCGATTTTTGTGAATTTCACTCCTTTGTTCTTTCGGTATTCTACTGCCGTTGTATCCTTACATTGCTATACTGAACAAGCTGATCATCGGGGAAAATACTTCAAACATAGTTAATGTTTCCAATGTCTTTTTGTATGTGCTGTTTTAAGAAAAATAAAATTGTTGGAATGAAGTCGAATTTTGATATAAAGCAATGATTGCTAACAGGAATTAAAAGTTTTGTTTTGAGTATAACATGATTATGCAATCTCGGTTCATCGTCATCCTGATTACCCTATCCCCCATATTGTTAACATAGACAAAGGAAACTTTTTTTCAGATTTTGAGGTTAAAAAGCCAGTTAAGACATATGTTGGCAGTATAACAGACAAAGCAGTAGTAACTAAAGCTTGTAATGGAGTCAGTGTTGTTCTACATATAGCATCCGTGATAGACTGGAGACTATTTCCGGATCCTAAAGTATTACATGACGTTAATGTTAAAGGTAAAAAATAACATAGGTTGTCTTTGAAATTGAAATTGACGGGGTTGATATCTGAGAACAGGTCTCTACTGGAAAGTATTATTCCATCCTCATATGCCACTCCGCATTCTCTAAATAAATGCAGAGTCCGCTGATGATGAAATGTAAGCGCAAATATCGACAATAATTAGAACACACATAGACCAAGAAATATTAAAACGACAATACTCAACTATCCAAATGGGATTACCTGACCCTTTGTGAATATTAAATAGATTATAGGTATCGAAATAGTATTTTTGCTTTATTGCTCTCGAATTATTTGTTATTTCTCTGTTTACAAAATTGAAGTTCAATGACATAATAGCATTATAACATAATAGTGACTATGTCCGTTTGATTTCTATAAATCTACAAAAAAAAAAATTCAATTTTTTCTTGCAAAATATGTTTATATTATATATACGAACTCTGACAGCAAATTGTGTAATTTTTTATCCGTAATTAAAGAAGTTACCCATTGGGTGTCTATGTTATTTTATATTTTTAAGCTAACAATATTGGAGGGGTGAGTTCGATTGATGTAACTTACTTCCTCTGTAAACAAAAACAGACAAACATCATACCATTTAACCATGTGACCAAATAATTTACATGTTAGATAGTTGAAATCTAGTCAGACAAGGTTGACACTGGACATAAATTTACATAACAATGGTTTTAACATACATTGTACCTGACTGTCTATTTATGCACTTTTGAGCATGGTACATGTCTGTATCATTGATATGACTTCTTTTTCTTTGCAATTGCAAAACAAAACAAAGAAATAAAACAAACTGTAAACATATTGAAATATTAAAAAATATATTAGTTTATCTAATAGATAAATATTTAACATGCTTTTTACAAGTGATATGAGTCTAGAGGTTTTGTTTTAATTCACCCCGTTTCACGAAGGTTCAAGTCTCCCTGGATTTTTTTTTTTGATTTGTTAGTTTTTTTTTCGCCTTTTCGGAGGGGGTGGTTTTTCATCTTCTATTTTTTTTAATGTTATAATATAACTTTTTTTATATTGTAATGCTAAGAAAAGTACTGATAGATTAATTTAAGACATTGCATTTCATAAGAAATAAACAACATTGACGGTTTCCCCATTCTCAGTATTGAAAAGTAAACATAACTGGATTGACCAGTTTAATTCTAATTGACATGTAAATTATCATGTCACATGGTTTGTTAATGTTTACATCAAGCCACGTGTTTGTCTGTTTTTGTTTACAGAGGAAGTAAGTTACATCAATCGAACTCACTCCATCAGTTTGTTTTAACTTTGGAAAATAAAATTAACACAGACACCTAATGGATAACATTTTTATTTACGGATAAAAAATTATAAAATTTGCTGTCAGAGTTTGTATACATAATATGAACATATTTTGCAAGAAAAATTGGAAAAAAGTTGTGAAATGATTTTTTAAGAATTTTTTCTGGAGATTTATAGAAATCAAATGGACTTTTTTTTTTATAAACATAGATGTTAACTTGTGCTGGCAGAGGTTCATTTAGAAATCAATACGCAACTCAACTCATTTTAATAGAAGAATTATGTATTTTTTGTGCTTTTTTTGCTTATAAGCAAAACTAGAGAACAGATCTGCATATCAACGGGACATGGCACTTTCAGACTTTGCATCATAAGAAATTCGAATGTATGCCTGACAATTAAACAGTTTAATCCGCTGATATGTATACTCAAACCTGTACGTGATTTTAACCTTGCCGCTAAAATAAAAATGCNTTTGTTATGTCGACAAAATACCCAAATTATCACAACTTGCCGCGATAATCTATCGCGACTTTAATTTATCTCGATGACAGAAATAGACTTCCATACCTGACAATTAAACAGTTTAATCCGCTGATATGTATACTCAAACCTGTACGTGATTTTAACCTTGCCGCTAAAATAAAAATGCACTATTGAACAGACTGCATGAAACCATAAGAAAAACTGTAATCCTGGTATTTAAAAAAAGGGGTTATTTTTTGTGGTTTAAAATAGCGTTTTTTATTCCTAAACATACTCGCATGGTTTTATTTCACGATTCTCATTTGTGATTGGTTACGTTTGTTATAAAACCAAATGACGCACTGAGAAATTTTTCGCGAATATGTGCCCATCGCCAAAATTAGCGAAAATAACCCTTTTACAAAAATTTCCAAAATTTAAAGTATTCAAATGAAAGGGTAAAACTTACTTCTGTGTTGTAGGTACAGAAACTATAATTAATTGCTGTAAGGAGCAAAATGTTCCTTATCTTATATACTGCAGCTCTCTTAGTATCTTTTATGGACCTCAACCTATTGTGAATGGGACAGAAACTTCAGTGAAGCCACAACCCAAGATGTACTTTAGTGCATATGCATCTACTAAAGCAAGTGCTCAAAAGCTGGTGTTAGAATCAAATGGATGTAAACTTAATAATGGTAAGAATCATTTGATAATTTCAATACATACATGTCAGATGACATTATTGAAATTGCGAGCTCGTAAACAATGAAGAAATCGATAACAATCAGACCAAATCCTAATCAAATATAAATGTCAAAATTGGAAAATAAATCTGAAGTGACACCACATTACTTCAGCTGATTACACATGAAATTCGAATTTGATAATCGATGAAAAGACCATTACAAAATATCCACCTGGTTTACGTATGTAAGTCAAACAATCAGCATTTTAAGGAAAAGCTGTCAGTAATAAATTGTATAATCCATAAGGCTAATACATTTAGTTGTCTTTAAATACGCATTATTTTATTTTCTAGAAGTAGGGAGGATTTCACTTCGAAAATCATTTTTCCAGATTATTTTCCCCCAATTACACTGTGCTAAGAAAATTTGTTGAGCAATGCCTTTTCTAATGGATATTATAAGCGCACAGGTGCTGGTTAGAAAATTTCCGTAAGCAAAAATCCGGACCAGTAACTACAAAAAAAATCCCTGCCTCCTCCCCTAAAAATCAAATGGTCCGTGCCTTAAATGAAAAAAAAAAATTGTTTCTGATCAAGGTGTGGAGTGATAAAAGCATTTCGGGTGAGTCCGTGGTACAAAGATAGAAACAAATTTACTTTTACCTTTACGTAGAACATTGCAAAATTTTTTTATTGATCGATAGGTGTTATTGTTGCTATAAGATTGTGATACCTTTAAAATGATATAGCACTTTATTATTCAACTGACGATGTGATTTTTATCAAAGTGATGGAAATGGTACGGTATTTCATTTGATTTCAGGACAAACGTTGAGAACACTAGCCATTCTGCCATTACCACTATACGGAGAACTGGACTATCATAATATTACACCAAGTGTTCGACCTGTGAAGTACAGCACGTATACTTTAATAGGACCAATGGCAGCTATAGTTCATTACAGTTACGTCGGCAATACAGCGTTCATGTTTGTCAAAGCAATGGAGGCAGTATCAAGAAATCCTTCGTTAGGCGGGGAATATTTTTTCGCCGCAGACGACACTCCGGCTGCTACGTTCCCACAAACAATAAAACCGTTTTTCGATCAGTTCAATGTATCTACAACCACGTGGCATGTACCCTTTTGGTTGATTATGACTTTTATGTTCTTTTTGTACTGTGTAATTTATCTGATAAGGTTTTTCAAACCAGTAGGCGCAGCTAACGTAGGCTTCACAACCGGAAGTATCTCGTTCCTTAACACAACATGTTACGTTACATATGACAAAGCTAAAACGTTACTTGGATATCAGCCTCTGTACGACTACCACACATCTATTGAAATGTCTAAAAAGTTTTATGACAAAGCTATATGAATAGAAATATTAGATATTAAAAAGAATACTTCGAAAACTCTATGTCCAGTTTTTAAGTTTGATGGTAGATTAATGTATGTGGAAAAGGATGTTTCATACATAGTATTATCATTTATAGGATTATATGGCATAAATGAAATAATGCACAAAAATTCCAAAAATATCAAAAACGATACATTTTTCTTCTTTTCCGTTGGTTTTCTCATTTTTAGAAAAAAATATGAAAAGTATTGCATTGCATGTACATTACATAAAACCCCAATAAGTTAGTGAAAATTCAATACACTGAATAATTTCTATAAGTTTCTGATGTTTGTATTTTTTAAAGAGCTCTTGTTTCATTGAACGTCTTGCAGATTTATATAAAACATCACGTGGTATGACTTTGGTGCGAAGTTGGTGATTTGCATTGGATGTAATTACGTTTTGACAACGGTCCAATGTTGTAAGCTGTTCGTTTGTTATATAATGTTTTAACTGTATAACCAATAATTCATATTTAAACTCATAGTTGAAGGCCTCATAGTGACTTCAAGATGGAGAAAAACAATAAAAACGTTGTTCAATTGCTTGACTTTACCATGTGTTTGTATTTACTCAATTACCTTTCATTGTTTATTCTGTGAGTACAAACACATTTCAACTATCAAAGTCAACTGGAAATTAAAGACAAATGGCAGTAATAACACAAAAAAAAGAATCAACAAGAGCCAATGTCCAAGACACAAAAAGATAAAGGCGCAAAAGTCTTGACCGCAATGATCCTACATGAGTTGGTACAGGCATTTAAAAAGAAATGCATGTACCAAAACAAGTGAAACTACAATTCTTCTTCATATTAAGATTCCTTTCTAGAAATGGACTTAAAACTCGAATTTATGACACGCATGAAGGTTACTCATTCTTGAGTAGTTATGTTCCTTTTGCTCAACATGCGGCATAATTGCATGTACCTTAACTCATAAGAAATATTGAAACATTGTCCAATTAAAACCTACAGATGTGTATTTTAAACTAGAGAACTACCCCATTTGCCGTATGGTTTATGCTTTTAATACATATTCTTAAAAACAACATACATAACATTCATTAATAGTGTACACGTTTACCAGTTTTAACAAACAGTCGTAACCTTACAAGGCCACATGAAATAATCGACGTCTATCATAAGAATCTTTATACACTTTCAACCAATGACATATGATTTGTGACAAGCTGTTAAAATTCATTGCATTCATTTCTATGCAATCCTTGTTTGCAAACAATTGCAATATGTGAAATACATAATACGCACAATCGTTAGCTTCTTTTTAGTGGGACAGGTAAACGATGACCAAACATTTTCTTCAGAAAAAAAATAACATTGAATTTTTGCGCTCCAGTTGGTTTTTTTTCTGCACTTGGATTTCCGCTTCTTCATTGTCATTGAATCTGAAAAGTATTGGATGTAGAACACAGGGTATTCACAAACGTTACATTTATAGTTCCTTTTTCAATACTTCAAACTTGAATTCCGTCTTCCCATTCCAACCAATATGTCATCATTATACCTTTACCCTAAAAATGAGGTTAAATTAAAGATCAATGTAATGTTACAGCAAATCCCATAATTATATATAAACATATTGCTCTTGGAGGAAGCTTTTAGAGAAATCATCACCCAAGACTGGGTCGAGGGTAATATTGTTTCGCTGTGTGTGTTAGTCGCCTTAACACTTGAAAATGCCTTTTGCCTTAACACCTGAAAATGCCTTTTTCGATTGTACTGGCAGATGTGCAATATGTTGAAAATCATTTCTTTTGGTCAGGACTTTTTAACTTTTGCATCCTAATGTATCAAAGTTCCTTATAGGCTACAATTAAACTCTTCTAATTATCAAATCACTATTTTTCTATTACGAAATCAGCTTAGGTTTGGTTTTATGCATTTTAACTTTTTTTGAAATTACGGATTTCCTTTCTTTGGGTTCCAATGCTGCTGATGAGGAATAAATTTCCGAAATGGCCATACAGTTCATTTAAATTATTGCAGTTTGAGTTAACATATGCGTTATGGTCTCATGTTCACTTACTCCATATCCTTTCGTAAAATAGATTATTGTTGTCCGGCACTTAAATAGTAAAGATAAAAAATAATTAGAAGAAAAAAATTGTTAAATATCGATCGAATTTGTTGTCATTTCAGCCATTTACCTAATATTGAAATTTGCAATATCTAAATTTTAACTAAATTTTGTTGATAACTAAAGAGTATCTCCCTCATGTATAGCTCTGTCCTTAGATGGATTTTGGCTGTTCTATTTAGATCCTTTTGGTTATTTGTTCTCTATCAGCTTTTCACGTTTTCGATTTAATGGACTTCCAAATGTTTTGGTTTTATCTGCACTGATGAGACATTAGTTGTCGAAATGCGCATATGCAGAAAATTAATGAACAGTAACTTCGGTATTTTTGTTATTCATTACTACACGGCGAAAAGGATGGGCAAGGGGAGTCAAAGATAAGTGGGTTTAAGGAGATATATGGATAATTTCAGATTCTGCAAAATGTGACCATGTCTGATAAGACAGTTTTCAATTAATTTCATTCATTTAACGGACATTACTACTCTTACAGATCAAAACACCATGATAAACATACACTGCCATACGGTTACATCTATAGAATAAATACCTTAATAAGAATTTCTCCCCTTGGTGATATGTCGATTGATGGATCTGTTTTAACGAGAGCTGCTGTTGCTCCACTAATTTGAATCTTTGAAGCTGCAATGGATAAAAAACAAGATACTGATTTAAACAAGAAATAAGTAGGATTTATACGAAAAGCCAAAATCAGCTGAGGATCACTATGCACCAGAAAAACTTAGTTTCATACACATTTTTCTTAACTTTAGACACTGAAAATTTCCCCAAAAACGACTTTCAGGTCAGCTCAAAAATCAAATACTGGGTTAATGAGTATGTCGGTGTTGTCAGTCTACAGCAGAATCGTTACTTTAATAGTCATAAATGAAAAGAGGCAAACCACACGTATTACGAAAGTTGCACACAACAAGCAATGGAGAAGTTTAACTATATTTCCTATCTAGAAAGTTCCTTTTCATTTAAAAAAAAAAAAAACCGATGTTATTCAAAACGCTTTAGACATAATAATGTAACACGTGTTGGGCGTATTTGAATGTATCAGTAAATCCATGATGCCTCTGCTTGAAAATTGTTGTCTTCTTACTTCATCTGCTAATTATTGCCTGAATAGACATTTCACGTATCTGAGTAAAAATATTGTTGGAGCTCCATACAGACCCACATATGCACACGAAATCAATCGACGATGGCTATCATGGAAATATTCAGTATTTACTGGAGTTCACAAATAAAATCCATCTTATTTTCCCTGTCAGTTGGATTGATGGTTATAAAAAATGATTTATATTTATTGGAGTTCACAATTAACAATTTTGGTTGGTTGCCTTGGGCCGTTTAGAGCCTTCCTTTGTTAATTAAGTTATAACAGAGCCATCATGAAGACGTCATTTATGAATAATTCATTAAAACGTCAAAATAATAGCTCGGTTTATGAAAAAACACAACAAAAAAACAATATGAATTCATATTTATGCCGAATGTAACAAATTCTAAAGCATAAATCTTTGCCATTTGCTTTTATTTTCTTGAGGTACAAGTAAATGTCATACAACAATAATGTATACCTTCTCCTGTACTTTCCATTCTTGAGGCAGTATTGACAGTATCTCCAAACAAACAGTATCGTGGCATTTTCACACCTATAACACCTGCAACGCATGTTCCTTAATAAAGAGAATAGATCATTGTTAGTACAATGAAAATGTCTGACGAAAACAAAATGAGATACCATAATAGTTTGGCGTTGTCATTTCACTGTAAACTCCGAGTTTTGTGTTTGTAAAAACGCTTGTGTGTTGTTAGTAAAAAAGGTCATTCATTGTGAAATTTTAAACCATGCTGTAGAAGCATAATTTCTGTTTGAGTGATAAAATTGATCGAATGACATAAAGGTTAGTTCTATGATCTCCATTTCGATATTTTATATTTTATCAATGTATATAGCATCAAAACAAAAACTTTCACAGAAAAGAAATCAAATTATGTTTAAAAGCTAGAAATTACAAATAATTTATAAAGCCTAAAAGCAAAGCCAAGAGGGCAAAGGACAGACTTTCTACGAGGACGATACCAACAGTCCTGCGTTTCATTGTATATCTAAACGAGGAAATGGAGAACTGAGCTGGATAAAAAAAAAGGAAATTTTCAGTTTAATAGTCGAGGTAATAAAATAACACAATACCGATATTGCAGGAGCTTTCAGTTCCGCAAATAAATCATTTTGAAAGATTATATTTTTAATTCTGTACTGATAAAATCTAATCATTTTGGACATCCAAAATATAATTTTTTAAAGATAGAATAGCACAAATAGACAAAGACTTATTGAAGAGTTGTCTCAAAATGAGCACATAAAATTGAGTGCGGGAAATCTTCTCAATTTGAAATTAACTATTTATTTTGGCAACATTTCTTTCGGTTTATTCATCAGAAAATATCCAATTATGTGTATGCTTATAGAGATGAGTTGCCTCCCCCCAGAATTGGACAAAAGGAATCAATTCCTCAATCCTTACATTTTTTACGTATCTTACATAATAACATTACAACTTTTTCTCGCCTAGATAATGTTCATTTGGCGATATTTTGGGTCACGTTCACTCACGCCTTATCGATTATAGAAAATCGCATGAGATCGGAATGTTCCTACCCAACCAATATAAGTAGCTATATTACATCGAGAGTTTTCACTCTTTGTCAGTAGTCTTAAAATTGTTACAATTGCAAATGGACTTTTCATAAGACCAAAAACAAATGTGGTCCTGTAATGATATGGAACTGTCGTCGTGTCGTTGGTGTCGTTGTCGTCGTCGTCTGTAGGCACTTTTGTTTTTGACAATAACTTAAGTTTTAGTTAATCAATCACTATGAAATTTTAACACAATGTTTCTTTGCACAAAAGGAAGGCTGGGATAGGCTTTGGATATTTTGGCCCCTCCCTTTTTTCAAAAAGGGGCCATAAGGGCAAAATTTGGTGTTCTCACATATTTGGCTGTAGAATTTCTTTCAATGTGTTCCCGAGAAAATTTCCAATCAGTAGTATGTCAGATTAACCTCACATGTACCGATAAATGGGGTCCAAAAAGGGCAAATTTCAAAAATTTTGGTGTTTTTATTTCTAGTCCGATTTTGATCCAGTTTTTTTTCAATGGATTCCTTATGAAGATATACATAGCATTTAATTTTTTGATTTCCTTTTTGAGCTTAAAGAGGACAAACGGGAACAAAGATTACTAATGTGCAGATAACATAAAATTTTTATTTTTCATCGGATTTTGATGGGATTTTCCTGAGGAATCCTTTTGTTTTACGCTTTTGGTAGTGTGTCAACAGATTTTACGTATCTCTTACCGATTCTGAGCTATAAGGGGTTGAAGGGGTCGAAATTGCAATTTTTAAAAATATCGAAAAATCCTTATTTGTAATCGAATTTTTCTGGGATTTTTTTCTTTAGATGCCTCTTCATGTAAACAGATAAGTTGTATAATTGTGTAAGTTGTAGGTGCTTAATCTATTAACAGATTAAGCACCTACAACTTCCACAATTTCAAAGCTATAAGGGGTCAAAAAGGCTAATTTTCTATGATCCCTAGTTTGTGTCCAGCTAATTACTGTGTCAAGCTCCTTATTGTGTCCATCTATTTAGTGTGTCCACATTCGCTTTAACTTACACTTGTTTAAATTTCAGTGGTCGACATTCTACGGCCGTATCATGCTTGCGCTCGGCGTATCCCTTTCTAAGCGATTACAAAGATAAAGTTTAAGCGGTTAATACGATACATTTGTAATAAAGATATAAAGGGTAGCTTTAGATTTTCACAAGTTATTAGTAAAATGCATCAAATATTTGTGAACCTGTATAAATTTATAAATATACTGGTTTTAATATTGAATAGTATTTAAGTACTAGAATGGTAAATTTCAAGTCTTTGTCAAAATTGTGTCAAATTCAACTTTCAGGGCTCTGTTTGCGATGGCAAAATTGCCAGTCCTTATCAGATCCATATTGTACATTTCCACATAATTCCAAAAGAATAAATATTATGCTGATCTCACCTGAATGTACTCCAGCCCTGAGTTGAAGTTTTCTTCCACGTTTGTGTTTTACTTCAAATGTATTTACATATCTCATAATAGACATTAGCATTCTGGATATTTCATACGCGTGATATGTGTTTCGTTGTGGTAAACCAGAAACGCACATATATGCATCTCCAATCGTTTCAACCTAAAAATGTGAATTGTTTAATGATATGAATATAGCAAAGTATGCATTCTAAACTTCATAAATACGTTTTCGCCTTTTATAGAAGGACAATGGATTGAAGAATAACAGACTAGAATGGTAATGAAAAAAATATTGGTTCACTAGCTTCAGTGATAATTATAGTTTTCATAACAAGAATCAATTGTATATCGATGGATATCAACTAGATTTATGTAATTTTAATAAATTACATATTACATAATATATTATTAAACAAGCCTTTGGCGAATTTTATCATATTTGAAATTAAATAAAGGGAGTTGATATCCAGGTATATATAATTCTTTCGAGTTGTTAAAACTTTCTCTCTTATGACTTTCTTAGGTAATGCTGTGAATTCTTAGTGCCGAAGTGCTGCTCCGTGTTTGCTTGACTGTGACATCACTATTTTGTTTCAAATAACAACACCGATACTAGGTTACGTTATTCAGGACTAACGAGAAATAGAAATATCGAAAACATGAAAGCACATCATGCGTAATATGCTACTGCTAGGTGCTCGATCAATTAAATTCCCGTAAAAGCGACACAACTAGTTCATATCTAACTTCAGCTTCAAAGTCTCGACTTGTACCTAAAATAACTATTCTTGCAAGGAGTATGTAAGGTGGATGAATCATAAGAGAAACAAATATGCAAATTGCACAAGGAAATTTCTGTGGTCAACAATACAGTAATTTATTTGTTCAAATGTCACCGTGTATAATTTACATGATATTAAAGTGCTTTACCGCGAATACCTGTTTATTAATCAAATTTGAACCAAGCAGACAATGCATCAATATAATATCAAAAAATCGAGTGTTTGCACACAAATATGTCTAGTGCCAAAAGTTCTCTAGTTTCTCAAAATGAATTTCAGTCCTTACAAAAGAACTGTCATATAAAGTATTGCTACA